>CM038792.1:292533922-292750412 GCA_021764765.1 Vicia sativa
AATTGGAAGGCCCGAAGCGTCATACCAATCTCCTTTAGAGCAGAGATAATTGCTTTTGTTTCCGTTTGCTTTTCGTTTTGATGCTTTGAACAATAAACTTTAAAGCTAGTGCCTTGCCCGGGCATCATGGCTCGTTTGAGGTTGTTATTATATGATTTGCATATTTTCATTTAATAAAATCGTTGGGCTTTTGCATTTAATTATTGTTTTTCTTTTGCTTTATCACCCTTCAAAAGCTATGTGTTCTTACACCACGTGATACATGAATCACTCGAATCTAGGTTGATAACATTATGCTATTGCTAAATATGACTTATAATCCGATCTACCAAGCCAAAGACGAAGGTGAGGAGATTGTGAAGTGCCGGAAGACATGCCAGGAGCTCTACAGTAGAAGGCGAGTTATCACCATGAAGAGCCAATTGAGATTGTGAATCTAGAATGCGGTGAAGATGAGAAGAGATCAAGATAGGGCGGGTCTTGAGAACATTGTCAAAGAGAGGTTAGTTCAGATGCTACGAGACTATAATTAAGTCTGAGACTAGTAGCCGAGTCTGAGCGTTGACATTGTGGTACATCGGTTCACAAGCAAAAGAGGTTTTCTCGGTGAAAGCAGAAGGTTAAATCGCATCGTCTTTGAGATGTGCGAGAAAATCAAGAAATCGAAGTAATGAGCGATTCAGCCGGTTTCTAGCCGTTACTTATCCACCTGGGTTGCAAATGTGGTACCGTTACCTAAGAAGATGGTAAGATACGAATGTGTGTTCGAGATTTGAACAAGCGAGTCCGAAAGATGATTTCCACTTCCTCGTATTGATGTTACGGTTGACAACAGCTCGGCATAGGTTTTCTCCTTCATGGATGGTTTCTCCGGTTACAATCGGATCAAAATGGCTCACGAAGACATGGAAGACCACTTTTGTTACGGTGGGGCACTTTTTGCTACAAGGTCATCCGTTCGGTTGAAGAGCGCCACTTACCAGCGTGCCATGGTGGCATTATTTCATGACATGATTCATCACGAGATAGAGTTCTACGTCGACAACATGATAGCTCGGTCACAGACAGAAGAAGAACATCTCGACCATTTGCAGAAATTGTTTGACAGGTTGAAAAAGTACAGACTAAGACTCAATCCTAACAAGTGCACTTTTGGAGTCAGATCCGGTAGACACCTAGGGATTGTTGTCAGTGGTAAAGGTATTGAAGTTGATCCCACCAAGGTTAAAGAAATTCAAGAAATGCCAACTCCCCACACCGAGAAGGAAGTCAGAGGTTTCTTGGGACGATTGAATTACATTGCCAGATTCATTGCACATCTAACTGCTGCTTGTGAGCCAATCTTCAAGTTACTAAAGAGAGATCAGGTAGTGGAATGGAACGACGATTGTCAGATCCCTTTTGAAAATCAAGGAGTACCTGAGAATCCTCCTATCACGATGCAGCCTACCGAAGGAAGACCTCTTATCATGTACTTGGGTGTTAGAGAACTCGATGGGGTGTGTGTTGGGGCAACATGGCAGTGCAGTGAAAATAGTATGCAATATACTACCTTAGCAAAAGTTTAAACTGTGAAACAAGATACTCACGAGACTTGCAGGCGCTTTGGCTTGGGCTGCTCGCCCGACTAGGCGATATATGTTGACTCACACTACTTTGTTGATTTCCAAGATGGATCCAGATAAAATACATATTTGAGAAACCAACTCTCTAGGAAGAATAACAAGATGGAAAATGATTACGATTGAATCGACATCCGTACTTCTCGAAGCGATCAAAGGAAGTGTAGTAGCCGATCATTTGGTTCATCAAGCCGTAGATGACTATCAGTCTATGCAGTTCAATTTTCCAGACGAAGGACCTGGACAAGGATCCCGATGGACCATGGTTTTTGATGGAGCCTCAGCGCGCAAATGGCATTGGCGCCATCATTCGATCCCACTGAGGCACACCTTTCACCCGATTATGTTTCAGCTGTACGAACAACATGGCCGAATACGAAGCGTGTATCATGGGTATTAAAGTTTCTATTGACTTAAGAATCAAATTCTTGCAAGTGTATGGAAACTCAGCTTTAGTGATCAGTCAGATCAAAGGCGGGATCTGAGCATTCGAATCGATTCCATATCGAGCATGTTTGGAAGAGTCCTACTTTGAAGAGATTACTTTTGATCACATTCCACGAGAAGATAATCAGTTGGCAGACACATTGGCTACTATGTCATCTATGTTCAAGGTTAGATAGGACAACGAGGCTCCCCAAATCATCATTGAGAAATTTGACGAACCAGCATACTATTGTGAGCTTGATGCGAGAAGAAACCTTGGTTCTCAGAGTGAAAAGGTATCTTGAGACTCGGGAATATCCGCGAGGGCATACATCAGCGATAAGAGTTCTTGAGAAGATTTGCATCCAAATTCTTTCTCGGCAAACATCTTATACAAAGCAAATCACGACTTGTGCTTACTACATTGTGTAGACCGAGAGAGCCGTGAGCGAATCATGGAAGAGTTACTGGCGCATTTGGTACCCTCCGGTGGACATACAATGGCTAAGAAGATTACGAGCGAGGTTACTATTGGTCCACCATGGCGATTGTCACCTTATGCTCGATCTTGTCACAAATGCCAAATATATGCAAACTAAGTGCACGTACCTCCGGTACCATTGAATGTTTTAACCACTCCTTGGCCTTTTGCAATGTGGGGCATTGATATGATTGGAGAAATCAAGCCCACGCTTCCAACGGACATCGTTTCATCCTTGTGGCAATCAACTATTTCACCAGTGGGTGAAAGCGCCTCGTTGCATCATTACCAAGAATGTTGTGGCTCTATTCATCAAGCATAACCTTATCTATCGGTATGGCACACCTGAAAGGGTTATCACAGATAATGGTTCTAACCTCAACAACAAGATGATCAGAACTCGCAGCGGTTCAGATCAACATCTGACTCTTCTCCATATCGGCCTAAGATGAATGGCGCTTGATGGAGGCGCCAAGCAAGAATATCAGAAGATCATCGAGGCGATGACGGTGACTTACAAGGATTGGCGAGATGTTGCCATTTGTTCTTCATGGTTGTCCTTTTCTGATGCGAACATCAACGAGGCAACCCCTTCTCTCTAGTATCACGGTATGGGCGGTTCTACCTATCGGGGTTCGGATACCCTCGACGAGTCCTCCGGGCCGAGCTAAGCGAGCGATTGGATCGGACCGCTTGACAAGATCAATCGATTGATGAGAAATGACTCGCGTCCATACGCCATGGACCGGATCTATCTCGAAGCAGATGATCGAGCATTTAACAGAAAGTCGAGCCAAGGAGTCTACCAAGTCGGTGACCTAGTAGTTAAGCGCATCATTCTTCCATAAGGTGATCCCGAGGCAAATGGACTCCCGCCTGAGGGACCATTTGTAGTCAAGGCGATATTTTCGGAGCTATGATAGTTAGCACTATGGATGGTGAGGACTTCCCACACGTGAGCAGAGACATAGTCGAAAATACTCACAGCATGGAGACCCACTGGTCGTGACCTAGGCAAAAATAAGGGCATCTGGCCGAAAAGGGTTGGGCAAAAGTTAAGGATAAATATAAAACATGTACACATGACATCGAAAACACATAATGGCGGCTTGGGCAAAAAGGTATCCGGTGGTGAAAACCGAAAGGCGGTCTAGGAAAAGTTAGGGATTTAGCGTACACTATGTCTCGTCGGATCACCTACTCTGGACTACTTATCGGCATTCAAGATTCAAATGGCGAAAATCAGTCCAATCACTTTCTATTAACGCAGGAGATGAGATAGTGAAATATATGAGTACTAGCATAGTTGAAACTTGAGATTGTTTCATATAGCTTTTTATTTTCTTGTGTACTAGCACTTGGCCATCGCCACCTTTCAAATTAATATAAGTTTTCTCTTTACAATTTTCACTTTTGTTGTTTGCATAAAGTCCAACGTTTGATTTGAATGATTATATGCATATGACAATAAATATCTGCTTACAAACATGCGAAAAGTGAACGAACAAGGATAATTACTATAGGCTTTAGGAATTGAGATGACGACAAAGTCCTTGGTACATTCCACATAGTCTGATCCCGGGCGTCGGTCACTGCAAACCTTCCCCATTGGACACATTTCCCCACTAGTCCAGACCTTCCAAGCTTCATCACGTTACTCCACGGCGGTGATCTGATCAATTGAACCATATCATCAATCTCTAGCGGAGGTATTTATCCCAATGAGAATATCTCTCGACAATCATCATTTCCCGTGTAGCAATATCCGGACTCAAACTTGGTGGATAGTGCATCGGAGAAATCTGACTTTATTCCCGGTAAAAGGTTTTGTGGACTCAATTCCTTCTTGATCTCCAGACAACAATCAAATACTCTCAGTGAGTTATAAAGATCGATGAGTACCTCTTAGATTCTCCCCAGCAAGGTCTAGACACAGGATCCTCAGTAGGGTACATCTCGGTCTCTATCATCCTCAGCAGCATAGATATTCAGGCTCGAAATTTGGTCAGATAGTGCATCAGAGGAATCAAGGATATCTTTCTTCTCTTTCAAAAAAGTAGGGTTTCCATCCGCGTCGTCTCCAAACAAGAGCCAGAAATCCCCAAGCAGAGCATTTACATCTTCTTCAAGATGGATATGTTTTGAAATACCACAACATCTATCATCCATACATTACTCATAAAAGTCATAATTTGTGCATATCACATTCATACACATTGTCATGCATCATAATCTGCATAAGACTAACCATATTCTATCAAAGTTTCTTTTGTTTTCCCAAAGCGGTGAAAATCATACGAAACAACGGGTCCGAGTTAATACGAAGCAGACGAAACCTATCTGAACGACCGCCCTAGTTGTCCTCCGACAACAGATCCAGGATTAATACCCAAAGCGGGCGAAACCCTATCGAGCGATCATCGGTTGTCCTCCGACGGGGCATTGAATCGACACGAAACAGCGGAAGCTATCCACTTTCTGCCAACTATTATCTCCTCAAAATAATCAAGACGAAGATTTATTCTAACTCTCTCTTATTATCAACAACAACTCTGAGTCGGCGTATTTCGATTTACTGGATGGCATCTTAAGCCCATCTCCGATTATTTATCGACATCTCTCCACTTTCAGAATGCTGTATATTTGGTTAAAAACCAATACAAACCAATAACTTCATTCAAATACAGGCACGGAGTCTAACGTCACGACTCTCTCGGGATGGCATCTTAATCTCGTCGTGCTCCCTTATCTTGAGGAACATCCATGAGCCTAGCGTGCGGCTCGTTCCCAACATCGATCATCGGATGGCAACTTAAGCCCATCTCTGACGATCCTCCTATTCAAACGATGTTCTTGAGTCTAACGTACAACTCATTCCCCAGTGAAGTCTCCAACTTCTCCAAATGGCATCTGTAAACCCATTTCCATCATCAATCAACAGCGAGTGCAAATTTTCAGGTGTACTCGAGTGTTCAATCATCTTCTACCTCCAGGTCACGAAAGGCGAGCATGCCAATCTAACCCTTTCAGTACAAGAAGATTGAACAGGGGCAGCTTTCATACCCCAATATTTTCCCTCTTACTTCTCAAGGCATTTCATACATCCATGCTCAAGGATTCCTCAAGGGTTGATCAGACAAACTCTCTCCTAGACAATCAACCCAAACTAGGGTTTGGCAATTCTCAGATCAAGATGGACTTCCAACATCTCCAATGGTCATCATGCCTCCTCGTATACTTCAAAGAATCTCCATGTCAAATTTCAAGCCTTACAAGTCAAGTTTCCTCAGACAATTGCTCGGATGGTTGAAAATCAGTTATATTGAACAAAACGTCAACTATGGTCAACATACAGTCAAACTTTATGATTTTTGGTCAACATCCATATTTTGAAGTGACATTCATCATTTGATCAAGAGATGATCATGATTCATCAAGAAAACTCAAGATTTGGTCAAAAGTCAAACTTTCCAAATTAGGGTTTTCTAGAGAAAAGTCAACTGAACTTTGACTGAGCATAACTTTCTCATACTTTGTCAGAAATTTTTCCACCACCTCTCATTTTGAAGGAAATTAAATTCTCTACAACTTCATGTCTCACAAGCATGTTCAAAAAATGCTTCATCTTGAAGATATGGATCAAAACATTACAGGTCCTTTTCAACGTAAACAAAAAGTCAACTTTTTGTAATGAAGTTTTATTGAGCATGGAAACTCCAATTGATATGAAACCAAAGAGGTTGTTTAGAGGACAACTACAACTTTCTAAAAAGTCCAAGAACACCCAAAAATGTTTAAACTTGAGCAAGATACACCTTGTACAAGTTGGGCATTTTTGAAGAATTGCCCAAAGAGAGATATCTGACAAAATCCAATTTTTTCCAAATGGGCCTATAATTTTATGATCCAAACTTGATCATAATATTATTTGTGACCTCTTGATGCCTTCTCCCTTACTCAGAATCTAACGAAGGTCTTTTCCTGTTCTTTTCACCTTCCCTTAATTGGATAAAAGAAAAGTCGGTGGCGACTCTTACTATCCGCACATTTGCGATACAAAAAAATCTCAAAGTCAGTTCACCGTATTACACATACATTTGCACAAAACAACTTAGCATATAACTTTTATTTTCAGGGAACCTTGTAGGCTTTGTTGGTGCAGTAAGCAGAAAGGAAGAATGAATCCAACTGTGAAGAGCGTTCCACATCTCAAATTCAAAGAACTGAAGATAGGGAAGCTGATAACTCAAAGCGAGAGAATTCCGCCTGTCAGTAGAGCTTATTTTGGGAAAAGGTTCTGGAATATCCTGGATCTTTTGATTACCAATGTGGACATGGAAGTTTTGATTGCTTTGGCAAAATACTATGATCCTCCTCTTCGATGCTTCACATTCCAAGACTTTTAGCTTGTTCCTACAATTGAGGAGTTCGAGAGAATTCTTAATTGGCCTTTGAAGAACGACATTCCCTTCCTGACATCTCATATCCCTCAGAGCGGACCATGGGAGCTGATCTTGAGAAACTTAACTTGGTCTCAAAAATTTGCTTCGCTTACGGCTGATGGTGTGTTGTGGCATTCTCCAGGTTGGGGATTCGTTGATGTTATCACTCACTGTGGTGGATATTCTAATGTTCCTTTGATTGGGTCTGTGGGCTGTATCAACTATAACCCAAGGCTTGCAACAAGGCAGTTGGGATATCCAATGGAAAATGACCCAAGACCTGAACACTTAAAAGCTTCATTATACATAAGCTTGGCCAAAAGGATCGCAATGAAGTAAGAAAGATCCGAAGAGCTTGGACTCAAATTCATAGGGAAAGTAGAGAGCTGATCAAGAGAGGTGGAATTGATGGAAAATCTTATCGCCAGTGGGTGATAGAAAGAGTACAGGAAATCAAGCTACCTTATTTTGTGGAGGTGCCTTTTGATCATCCAGAACCTGTGATCACTCATGTTCCGATAGAAGAAAATATGAGGCTTCAAGAAATCATTAGGAAGATGGAAGAAGAAAGATTGGAGCTACAAAGCTCAAATTCTCGCATTTCTCAAGCAGAAGATCTGGAAGCTAATCTCAAGGAGGTAAAAGAAGAATTAGCAGGAAGGAGAAGACAAAATGAGGAAGATGAAGAGCTCCTAATAGGATATTCTGAAGACTTGAAAAGTGCTGCTAGTGGGGCAAGAGTTCTTCGTCGACAGTTGAGAGCTGCTCAACAACAAAGAGGGAGAGCTTATCAAGATGAAGAAAGGGCTGTTGAAGAGAAAAAAGCATTGAAAGCACATCTTGAAGCCAAGATTTTGGAATTAGAAGCTTCTCTAGCACAGACCAATATTATGCTAGAAAATGAGATAGCTACAAAGGAAGAAGTCTACATTGCCCGAGAATTAGAAGCGGTTGAACTAGCTGAGAAAGTTCAAGAGATGAATATTACAAGAGAAGAAAGAGACATTAACAGAGATGCTTATGAAGGCCTCAGAGAGTAATGTCAGGGTTGGATGGATGATATTCATAATCTGAACCGTGTGTTGGATGAAAAAGATGAAATTGTGTCCTTTCTAGAAGAGCAGAATGCGCATTTCTATGGGAAATACAGTGGTATGGTGGACATGTGTAGCCGCTTGATCGTTGATGTGCCCTGGAGACTTAGGTCGGCCTTATAGGACCTTGAAGGCAATCAGATACCTCCTGCTGTGAGTGAGTTCCTCTTTCTTTGTCAAGATGTGGTGAACCGGTTCAAGGCAGAAACCAGAGATTTGAAGCCTCGTCGCGGACAGCGTTTTTAGAAAATTTGGCAATTTGTCTTAGTGGAATATTTGAATTTAATGGTTAATGTAATGATTTAAATTTCAGTATGAATTTTATTTCTCTGTTTGAACTTGATCAGCAATGTAGTTACACCTAACATTTTGGTTTATATGAGATTTCAGTGATTTACAGTTTAATCAGTCTTTCCTCTAATGCTTATTATTAACTAATGAGTCTTTAAAGAGTCCCTGAAAATAAAATGTACAAAAGCATATCATGGGCATGCATACATACCCCATAACATATCATACATAACAGGGTGTTGAGATTAGTCTTCTTACTTCTACCGTTGATTTTCTTCTACACAGAAGAGAGATTGCAGATTTCAACATTCACTGGTACCAGACAAGAAGCAACCCGAAAAGACTTATGGAGAAGATTGAAGCTGACGTAGCCGCCATGGGGACAAGGATGGACGCTCACTTGGGGAAAATGATGGAGATGATACAAACCATGGCCTTGCAGCAAGAGGAGATAAGAGCTTTGGTTGTGAGGCCTGCCGCAGCTACTGTCGAAGGAGATGAAGTTGTTCCTCCCATAAGAATCGTATCTGGAATTAGCTTAGAGGTTAACACGGTTTCTTGACCTTCTTGGAAAATCGGTACACTCGGATGAATCACCCGACGATTCCTCCTCCGCGTACCCGCACATTCAACATCCGGGCACAGGGTGATTCCTCCACCAGGCAGAAGGGATGAGATCCCATTTCCTCGGCATGAGGAGGATAACTGAAGATTGGTTTCCAATCTTTGAATAACCAACGAAGGTGATCGTAAGTTCGCGTGCTTGAGGGGCATGCAAGCCTTTGAGAACCAAGGGTGTTGGGTTTAACATGTCTAATTTGGGATTGGTGCAAGGGGAAGATTCCTCCCAAATTCAAAATCCACGAGCTTGCAAAGTACAAGGGCAACTCTTGTCCTAAAGTCACTTGAGAAACTACTTTAGAAGGATGTCCGCTTATACGAAGGATGAGAAACTCGATGCATTTCTTTCGAGATAGTTTGACTAATGGACCGCTAGATTGGTATATGGGCCTTGATAGCTCGCGAGTTGACGTGGAGAGAGTTGGTTGAAGCCTTAGATTCAACACTAAACTTTAATCTTGATGGCACCTCAAGAACCCAGCTACACAACTTAGCACAAAAGAAAGAATCTTTAAAAGAGTACGTAAGGTGGCGAGGTGGCTGCTAAAGTTCAACCCCTATGGTAGAGCGAGATGGTAGAAATGTTTCTGGGCACACTAGATGGGCCTTACTATGCCTCTTGCAATCTGACCAGTACCTTCGCTGACATGGTGATGTTTGGTGAAAGGGTTGAGATGGGGATTAAGTTGGGAAAGATTCAGGATGTTAGTACTAACAAGAATCAAGTTGGTGGCGCCAAGAAGTCTTTTGGTGGTTACCAGAAGAAGAAGAAGGAAGAGTCGAAACGCCTTTGTATGAGCGAAGAGGAAAGAAGCGCCAATTCAATCGCCAAGTCGCTGCTGTGACTATTCCTACCAGTGTTCCAAAACAAGATGTTGCTCCTAGACAACACCAATTGAGACCCGTGAAAAAGTTTGATCCCTTGCCAATGTCTTATGCAGATGTATTTGCTCACTTGCAAATCCTGAATATGATTGAATTGCACAATCTGAAGGTTGACCCTACCACTCCAATGCGCCGGGGCATTCCATTGAGAATTGTTATGCTTTCAAATACAAGGTTCAGAACTTACTTGACACCGAGGCAATCAACTTTGGACCTCCTCCTACTCCTAACGTCATTCAGCATCCCTTGCCTCCCCATGGTGGAAATGCTGTTAATGCAATTTGTGAAGAGGGAAGTTTGAATCTGATAACGGATGTTAATGCTTTGACTACCCCGTTATGGTGGATAAAGAAGCAATTGTTGTTGAAGGGAGACTTCCCTGGTTGTGATGACGGTTGTGAATAATGTTTGATCCAAGCTGAAGGTTGTGATGACCTGAGAAACGAAATTCAGCATTTGATTACTGAAGGGACTCTTCAATTCATCCAGAAAGAGTTTGATGTGCAGAACAATGAAGATGAGGTTGATGTGGTTACCATCCCCATCACTTCTAGAAGGATTCCTGTTACGATCCCTATGCCGACCAAGAAACCTCCTGTGATCATTACTTTTCCTGGTCCAGTACCTTACACTAGTGAAAAGGCCATTCCGTGGAATTATGGATCTGAATACTACCGTGACGGAAAGAAACTGAATATGGAGATCCCTGAAAAAGGAAAGTCTGATGAAGGGAAGATTGAAGGAAATGAGCCTGTGGTTCATGATATTGTGGGGGAAAGTCAGATTACCCGAAGTGGACGAATCTTCTCCCCACCCAATCTAGCTAAGAAAAGTCCTGAAGCTTTGGCCAAGGCTAAAGCAAAAGGGAAAGGAATTATGATTGGAGATGAGTCGACACCAAATACTTCGATACCCGTTCTGAGCCCTGAGGTGACTAAAGATGTTGAAGAGCTAATGAGGTACATAAGGAAAAGCGATTATAAGATAATCGACCAGCTCAACCAGACGCCTGCCAAGATTTCCATTCTAGCTTTGTTGAGAGATTCTGAACCTCACCGCAATGCTCTGATGCAGTTGTTGGGGACATCCTTCGTTCCCTAAGAGATCTCTGTTAACCAGTTTGGAGGCATTGTGAACAGCATTTCAGCAAGTAATGGTCTCGGTTTTACTGACTTTGATTTACCTCCCGAGGGAAGGAAGCATAACAAAGTGTTGCACGTTTCCGTGGAGATAGCGAGAACTACTTTATCCTGTGTACTGGTTGACACAGGATCATCTCTCAATTTTCTTCCGAAGTCTACTCTCCTGAAATTGGACTATGAAGGGTTTGTGCTGAGACCCAGTGATTTGGTGGTTAAGGCGTTTGATGGATCAAAGAGGTCTGTGTTTGGCGAAGTGGATTTGCCTATTAAGATGGGCCCGCAGGTTTTTGATGCAACTTTTTTCGTCATGGATATCAATCCGTCCTACTGTTGCTTGCTTGGACGCCCTTGGATTCATGGGGTTGGCGTTGTGACATCTACCTTGCACCAAAAGCTGAAGTTCCTGATTAATGGGAAGGTGGTCACCATTTATGGTGAAGAGGATTATATCGTCAGTCCTCTGAGCAACTTTTGATATGTTGAAATTGAAGGAGAGATCCATGAAACTCCATGCCAGGCTTTTGAAACAGTATCAGTCGATAAGATTCCTTTACAAAAGGGTGAGAAGTTGGAAGTATCCATGGCATCCTATAAGCAAGCTCAGGCTGTTGTTGAGTCTGGACATCCTGAAGGGTGGGGTAGAGCGCTAGAGCTTCCTACTCATACAGATAAGAGGGATTTGGGTTTTGCTCCCAGAATGAAGGTCCCAGTCTCCGCCTCAATAAGCAAGGGAGTGTCTCCTCCTGTCAAGTTTGTCAAAGGTGGAGTCCAGATTGAAGATGTTGATGCAATAGATGGTGAAGCTGACAGCGTCTGTGATGTGGACAAGTGGATATACCCAACTGTTCCAGGACGTGAGCTCTCAAATTGGTTCGTTGAAGACGTTGCTATGGTCACTCGTTTTGAAGAGTAATTTTCTGTTTTTCATGTCATGCCATAATTCCTATGTTATGCCCAAGACGTAGTAATCATGTTGTAAGGCCACAATGTTTTTAACTTTCAAGTTTATCATTAATAAAAGGACGTCCTTTTTTGCATTCAAAAATTTCGCTCTTTGTTTTTCTTCACTTATTCTTTAAAAGGTGGCAATATGAAATTTTGTTTTATAATCATTACTTTCTTTTTTATATAAAATTTTTGTTTTTTTCCTTCTTCAATCTAAAAATAAAAAAATAAAATTACCAACCTCGCAGATACGATCCTTTATTGATTCCAGATTTTGTCGATGAAGATTCTACCGTGGCTCATTATGACTTTGACAAACCAATTTATCAAGCTGAAGAAGAAACCGAAGAGGACTGTGAATTACCTGAAGAATTAGCCAGGATGTTGAGGCAAGAAGAAAAGGTCATCCAGCCGCACCAAGAGACTCTAGAAGTGATCAATCTTGGGAACCGAGGATGCTCGAAAGGAGGTCAACATCGGGGCAGCATTGGAAGATGGAGTTAAGCAAAAGCTAGTCGAAATGCTTCATGAATACGTGGACATCTTCGCTTGGTCTTATGAAGATATGCCTGGGTTATACACTGACATCGTTATGCACGAATTGCCCCTCAAAGAAGGCTGCCAACCGGTAAAACAGAAGCTTCGCAGAACACATCCAGAAATGTCAATGAAAATTAAAGAAGAGGTTTAGAAGCAGATGGAGGCTGGTTTCCTAAAATTTGTTTCTTATCCCCCATGGGTTGCAAACATTGTGCCAGTGCCGAAGAAAGACAGCAAGGTAAGAATGTGTGTTGATTATAGGGATCTGAACAGAGCCAACCCTAAAGATGATTTACCTCTCCTGCACATCGATATTTTGGTCGATAATACTACTCAAGCTAAAGTGTTCTCCTTCATGGATGGTTTCTCTGGCTACAACCAGATTAAGATGGCGCCAAATGATATGGAAAAAACTACTTTTATTACACCGTGGGGAACATTCTGCTACAAAGTGATGCCTTTTGGTTTAAAGAACGTCAGGGCAACGTATCAGCGCGCTATGGTTACTCTCTTTCATGATATGATGAATAAGGAGATTGAATTCTACGTTGATGATATGATTGCTAAGTCCCAGGCGGAAGAAGAACACCTGGTTCACTTGTTAAAATTATTCGAAAGATTAAGAAAGTTCAGGCTGAGGTTAAACCCAAATAAGTTCACGTTCGGGGTAAGATCAGGGAAAATTTTAGGCTTTATTGTAAGCGAAAAAGGGATCGAGGTTGACCCTGCAAAAATAAAAGCGATACAAGAGATGCCAGAGCCGGGAACAGAAAAGGAAGTGCGAGGTTTCTTGGGAAGACTGAATTACATTGCTAGGTTCATTTCTCATCTCACAGCTACCTGTGAGCCCATTTTCAAGCTGTTAAGAAAGAATCCGACAACCAGGTGGAACAATAATTGTCAGACAGCGTTCGACAGTATAAAGAAGTACCTACAAGAGCCTCCAATTCTCTCACCCCCGGTGGAAGGCAGACCGTTGATTATGTACTTGACAGTGTTGGAGAATTCCATGGGTTGCGTACTTGGTCAGCATGATGAGACGGGAAGAAAAGAGCATGCCATATACTACTTGAGTAAGAAGTTCACGGATTGTGAATCAAGATATTCATTATTGGAAAAGACTTGTTGCGCACTCGCGTGGGCAGCAATACGACTCAGACAGTATATGTTGACTCACACTACTCTCTTAATCTCCAAAATGGACCCGATAAAGTATATCTTTGAGAAGCCGCCGGCTCTCACAGGAAGGGTAGCCCATTGGCAAATGGTCCTGACAGAATATGATATCCAATACACTACTCAAAAGGCTATCAAAGGTAGTGTGTTGGCAGACTATCTTGCTCATCAACCGTTAGAAGATGATTATCAGCCAATGAAGTTTGAGTTCCCTAATGAGGACATTATGTATATCAGGGATTGTAATATTCCTGGCCCTGAAGAGGGACCCGAACCAGGCTCGCGGTGGACGATGGCATTCGATGGGGCCTCAAATGCATTAGGAAATTGTGTTGGTGCCGTTATCACTTCTCCGACAGGTTTTCATATTCCATTCACTGCCAGGATTTTTTTTGATTGCACCAATAACATGGCCGAGTACGAAGCTTGTATTTTTGGGATTGAAGCAGCTATTGATCTGAGAATCAAAATCTTAGCGGTATACGGAGATTCTGCTTTGGTAATTAGTCAAATCAATGGAGATTGGGAGACTCACCGCCCAAATTTGATTCCATACCGAGAGCATGTCTTGAAGTTGATCCCTTATTTCGACGAGATCACTTTTGACCATATCCCAAGGGAAGAGAACAACTTGGCAGACGCTTTGGCTACACTGTCATCCATGTTTAAAGTCAGGTGGGCGAATGATGCCCCGTCTATCACTATCATGAGGTTGGATGAGCCCGCGTTCTACTATGAAGTGGAAGGTGAGGCGGATGAAAAACCTTGGTTCTACGACATCAAAAGGTATCTCGAGACGAAAGAATACCCTGAAGATGCTTCCATCGTTGATAAGAAAGCTCTGCGCAAGTACTCGGCTAAAATTTTCCTCAATGGAGGTGTTTTGTACAAGAGGAACTATGACTACAATTACCTTTCGAATCGTGGACGAAGCGAAGCAAATAAGATCATAGAAGAAATTCATGAAGGTTCCTTCGGGACGCATTCTAGCAGACACACCATGGCTAAGAAAATCTTGAGAGCGGGTTATTATTGGTTTACCATGGAGAACGATTCCTACAACCATGCCAGAACCTGTTACAAATGTCAAGTCTACGCTGATAAGATGCATGTGCCGCCTTCTTCGTTGAATGTTTTGACTTCTCCTTGGCCTTTTGCAATGTGGGGCATTGATATGATTGGAGAAATCAAGCCTGCCGCTTCTAACGGACATCGTTTTATCCTTGTTGCTATTGATTACTTCACCAAATGGGTTGAGGCAGCATCTTATGCTCGTGTTACTAGACAAGTGGTCACACGTTTTATCAAGCATAATATCATTTGTCGTTATGGGGTTCCTGAGAAGATCATCACTGATAACGGCTCGAATCTCAACAACAAAATGATGAAAGAGTTGTGTGACAGTTTCAAGATAAAACATCATAACTCTTCTCCGTATCGTCCAAAAATGAATGGTGCTGTGTGTAATACAATGAACTGACTTTGAGATTTTTGTATCGCAAATGTGCGGATAGCAAGAGTCGCCACCGACTTTTCTTTTATCCAATTAAGGGAAGGTGAAAAGAACAGGAAAAGACCTTCGTTAGATTACGAGTAAGGAGAAGGTTATGAAAAGGGAAGGTATTAGCACCCTTTCCATCCGTAGTTATCTCTGGGCTCTTAGTTGCTCTTAGATCATCTTTTTAAAATTGTGCTTTCTGTGTGTTTGACAAAAATGTTTTGAAAAGGCATTTCGCTTTGACTTTGTAATGATTCATGTAGGAATGTATACAAAGTGTTTGGAAATGTTTCATTTTTAAAAAGAGTTTGAACTTTGAAAAAAGTGTGAGGTGTGAAAAGTATTTTGATAGAGCAAGCAACTAAAGTCTTATTACCTACTCGAAATTGGTCGTTTCGTGTAATTTCGTTCCTTTAGAATAGCGCTATCCATACCATTAGTTGGTAGGTAACCCTATTTGTTGGATGTAAATGGGACATTCGACGGGACATCGGATGGTCATAGAAGGCAACTTGTAGGAAGTATCCTAGCACATTCGAAGGACTATCATCATTTTCGTGGCGACAATCGAGGTCAAGATCATGTATTCGGAGGCGACATCGTGGGTCTTATGATCTTTGTATCGAAGGGACTATGATGATTTGTTTGGAAAGCAGCGGTGCTAGAATACCTCTACGTTCGAGGACATGACCATATTGAGTTCGTAAGGCAACGAGAGAATTACCTAAGGGTGCATGTGTGAAAAGAGTGTGTTGATTTCAGATATGTTATCTTGAAAATTAGTGGGCTATGTCGATTTTAGTCTTGCCATACACGCCTAATTACTAGCAGTTTATAGGGTGCGGAAATTAAAATGCGGGAATGTAAAGATGCGAAAAGATAAATGTCCTACGCTATTACATGGCTTTGGGGCAGATACATAACTTAAAATGCGGAAAATAAAACCCTAATTAACTATTACATCCCATGAGCAATTACATTATTGGAAAAAAGAAAACAGTAAAAGAAACCGTCCGAAACGGGATAACCTGTGAAAAGATGAGAAAATCGGAAAATACGATGAAATCGAATAAGAGGAAAATGTTAGTAAAAATGCAATTTTTTGAATGAGAAAAATATGACATGCTGGAAATAACATAAATATGCTAAAATAATTTTTTGGGGTTTTTTAGATGCAATTTAATAATTAAAAACTAATTAAAAGTGATTAAAATGCAAAAATTGAAATAAAATTAAATATGCATGCAAAATTATATTTTTTAATTTTATAAATTAAATAAGTATTTTCTGAAAATAAATGCAAGAGGAAAAATATTTTTGATGATTTTTAATGCATGAAATAAAATATAGAAGTAAATTAAAATGAATGCAAAAATATTAAATAAATAAGAAAATAAGAAAAATAAGAAAAAGTTTGAAGTTTGTAAAGAGGATGCAAAACCGGTGCCAGTGAGGATCGAACTCGTGACCCTGGAGTGAAACCTTAACTTCGCCTGCCACTACCACTACGCCACATTGCCTTGGATGTCATGGATCAGAAACGTGGGATCATGAGCAACACGCGTTATCGTTTGGAGAAGTCAAGGCACAGTCAGCTGGTGGACCCCGGGTAGCACGAATGGACGAATCGGAACGCACGGAATTGCCACGCACGCTCGCTGCCGGTCAAAGAAGGTCCACGACGCCGGAGCCCTAGCTCCAGTCGTCTTCTCCGATCAACCTGGAAGTGAAACAAGCAAAATACGCAGAATAAATGGGAAAGGGGGACCCTTCTGAATCCAATGGTGCTAATGGTTTGCCCTAAAAATGCCTGTGTTATCCAGTTCGACTCAGACAGTCCTTCGAACCCTAACAATGGCAATATGGATTCCGGACGTTCTAGCTTACATGTGATGGTCCAAACACAACCTAACATACATCCTGAGATCAAATAAACACAAAGAAAACATTAATAATGCATGAGTTCATGAAATCGATTTTGAGAGAATTTCAAACCGGTGAGAGTCCAAGAACACGATCTGGGCGGTCTGGGCTTGATGTAGGAATATGGATCGATTGCTGGGAACCTCAGGAAGGTGATTGAATGCTCAAATTGGCCTGAAACCTGCTAGAAATTGAAACACGATTTTTGAGGATTCTTGCAAAATTTTGACAAAGTTTGGGCTATGTATGGGGCTAGGGTTTCCTCCTTTGTGCTGTGCATAATGCTTGGTATTTATAGAGTAAATTAGGATGGCAAAGAGAGTGAAAAAAGATTGAGTAATGAATGTGCAATATTTTCTCTTTAAAACAAATCAAATTTTCTTGAAAATTTGATTTTCCTTCCATAATAAACAAATCACGAAATTGGAAAGTGTTTTGGGCTTCCTTGGACCTCAAGTTTGATCAAAATCCAATCATCTTGAAAAAATATCTTATTTTCATATTTTATATAGTTTAATTTTGAATTAAATGGTTTAAAATTCAAAAATAAATTATAAAAATAGAAAATTGCCATGGCCAAGCATTTATGGGTCACAAATAATGTCATGAACAAGTTTGGATCAAAAGATTATAGGCCCATTTGGAAAATTTTGCATTTTGACCAAAATGTCCTTTTGTGCAATTGTCCAAAATTGCCCAACTTCTGAATAGTGTATCTTGCTCAATTTTCCAAATTTTTGAGTGTTCTTGGACTTTTTGGAAATATCTAAGAGTCCTCTAACCAACCTTTTTGGTCTCATCTCAATTGGAGTTTCCATGCTCAATATATCTTCAAAACAAAATGTTGACTTTTTGTTGACTTTGAAAAGGACCTGTAATGTTTTGAGCCATACCTCTCAAATGAAGCATTTTTTGGACATTCTTGTGAGACATTAAGTTGTAGAGAATTGAATTTCCTTCAAAACAAGAGGTGGTGGAAAATTTTCTGAGAAAGTATGAAGAAGTTATGCTCAGTCAAAGTTTGGTTGAGTTTTCACCTAGAAACCCTAATTTAGAAAGTTTGACTTTTGAGCAAATCTTGAATTTCCTTGATGAATCATGATCAAACCTTGATCAAATGATAAATGTAACTTCAAAATGAGGATGTTGACCAAAAATTATGAAGTTTGACTGTATGTTGACTTGATTGACTTTTGTCAATCTGCGATTTTCAACCATCGAGCAATTGTAGAAACTTGACTTGTAAGGCTTGAAACTTGACATGGAGAATATTTGAAGCATATGAGGAGGCATGATGAACATTGGAGATGTTGGAAGTCCATCTGGAGCTGAGAATTGCCAAACCCTAGTTTGGGTTGATTGTCTAGGAGAGGGTTTGTATGATCAACCTTTGAGGAATCCTTGAGTATGGATGTATGGAATATCTTGAGAAGATGGAGGGAAAATTTTGGGGTATGACAGCTGCCCCTGTTCAATCTTCTTGTACTGGAAGGGTTAGATTGGCATGCGTGCCTTTCGTGATCTGGAGGTAGAAGATGATTGAACACTTAGTACGAAAATTTGCACTTTCATGGTGATGGGAATGGGCTTACAGATGCCATTCAAGGAAGGTAAAGACTTCGCTGGGGAATGAGTCATACGCTAGACTCGAGAATGTCTTCTGAATAGGAAAATTGATGGGGATGGGCTTAAGATGCCATCTGGAAAGATCGATGCTGGGGAGTGAGCCGTACACTAGGCTCTGTAGATGTTCTTGATAGTGGAAGGAGCGCGGAGATGGGCTTAAGATGCCATCCGGAGGGAGTCGTATGTTAGACTTCGTGCTCATCTTTGAATGAAGTTATTGGTTTGTATTGGTTTTTAACCAAATATGCGACGATTCGAAAGTGGAGAAATGTTGACAAGTAGTCGGAGATGGGCTTAAGATGCCATCCAAGGCAACTGAGTCGTATGCCAGACTCTGTAGTTACTGTTGATAATAAGAAGGAATCAGAATAAATCTTTGTGCCGGTTACTCTGAGGGAGGTAGTAGTTGGCAAAATGTGGATATCTTCCCTATTGTGCATCGGGTGTTGATCCACAGCCTGTTATCGGAGGATAACTTGTGATCGTTCGGATAGGGTTCCCGTCTGGCTTCGGGTCTTAATCCTGGATCCGTTGTCGGAGGACAACGAGGGCGGTCTTTCAGATAGTTTTCCCGTCGAGATTCGGGGATTAATCCTGGACCAGCTGTCAGAGGACAACTAGGGGCGGTCTTTCAGATAGTTTTCCCGTCGAGATTCGGGACTTAATCCTGGACCTGTTTGCGTCAGAAGTGATTTCCACCTGTTTTGGAGAAAACAAGAGAAACTTTGATAGCATATTTGTTAGTCTTATGCAAAGTATGATGCATGACAATGCGTATGAATGACATATGCACAAATTATGACTTTTATGAGCAATGTATGAATGATAGATGTTATGGTATTTCAAAACATATCCATCTTGAAGAAGATGCGGAAGTTCTGCTTGGAGATTTCTGACTTCTGTTTGAGGATGGAGATCTTGAGAAGAAAGATAACTTTGATTCCTCGATTACTTTCTCGACCCAGTTTAGGCCTAGATATTGTTGAGGGCCGGTAGAGGTATCTTGTCGAGGATCTTGTGTGTATACTGTTGGGGAGAATCTTGAAGGTACTCTCTTGATTTTGTGTAAATCTTGGAGAGTACTTGATAATTGTTGGGAGACCGGGTTAGAAGAATCTGGGGCCCGTTGTAATCTCTGATTGAGGGATAAGAGGTGTAGGTTTCCTCCGGTGCACTATCTGACCAAGTTTCGGGTCTGGATACTGCTGCTGGGGAAAAGTGTTGAGAGATATCCATGAGGGATAAACATCTTAGTTGGGGATGAAATGTTCTTTGCGAAGGCGTAATCCGGTTAAGTTGAGTGGAATCATTGCTTGGGGACCGACGCGTACTCCACTGGGGAAGGTTTGTAATGAATGACATTTCTGTGGGGATCACGCTCTGTGGGGGAAGTGCATTAGTGACTTTCGTCGTCATCCCAATTCCTGAAGCCTGTAGCAATTACTTTTGCACTTTCACTTTTCGCACGTTTGTGATTAGATTCTTATTGTTAGATGCATATAATCATTCAAAGCAAACATTGGACTTTATGCACACAACAACAGTGAAAATTGTAAAGAGAAAGAAACTTGTATTTATTTGAAAGGTGGCATATGGCCAAATAGTTTGTACACAAGAAAAGTAAAAAGCTATGCGGAAGCAATCTCGTTAAGTTCCAACTATGCTAGTACTCATATATTTCAACTATCTCATCTCCTTGCTGTCAGTAGAAAGTGAGTGGACTGATTGTCGCCATTTGAATCTTGAATGCTGATAGTAGTCTGGAAGAAGGTGACCTGGACGAGACATAGTTGTACGCTTAAATCCCTTATTTTTTCCTAGACCGCCCTTTCGGGTTTTCAGTCTACCGGGATACCCTTTTTTGCCCAAGCCGCCTTTTCAGGTTTTCGACTTGCCGGGTGTACATGTTTTGTATATATCCTTAACTTTTCCCGAACCCTTTTGGTTCGGGATGCTATATTTTTGCCTAGGTCGTCGACCTAGCGGGTCTTGTTCATCGTAGTATTTTTGACTATGTCTGCGTTCACGGGTGTGGGAAGTCTTCGCCATCCATGGTGCTAAGTATCATAGCTCCGTGGAAAATCTTGTCTTGACTACAAATGGTCCCTCGTGGGTGGAGTCCATTTGCCCACAGGATCACCTTGTGGAAGAATGATGCGCTTGACTACTAGGTCACCGACTTGGTAAACTCGGTGCTTGACCTTCTTGTTGAATGCTCGATCATTCGTTTAGGTAGATCTGTCCATGGCAAATGGATCGAGTCGTTTCTCATCAATCGGGTTAATCGGTCAAGGTGGTGCGGACCCAATCGTCTTCGCCTAACTGCGTCTGGAGGACTACGGTTGAGGTATCGAACCCGATGGGTAAGGCGGCTTCCATACCGTATCACGATAGAAGGGGTTGCCCTGTTGATGTTCGTATGTAGTCGGTAACCATGAAGAAAATGGTAACATCTCGGGCCAATCTTTGTAATTCCTTTGTCATTTTCGTATAATCTTCTTAATGTTCTTGTTGGCGGCTTCCTCGCCATTCATCTTAGGCCGATAAGGAGAAGAGTTGTGATGCTTGATCTTGAACTGCGTGCGAGGTTCGGTGATCATCTTATTGTTGAGATTGGAACCGTTATACGTGATAATCCTTTCGGGAGTGCCATGCAAGCGAGATAAGATTATGCTTGATGAAGCGAGCCACAACATTCTTGGTAGCAGATGTGACGTGCTTCTACCCATTGGTAAAGTAGTCAATTGCCACAAGGATGAAGCGATGTCCGTTGGGCGGTGGGCTTGATTTCTCCGATCATGTCAATGCCCCACATTGCAAAAGGCCAAGGAGGTTAAAACATTGATCTTGGAGTGCGTGCACTTTAATAAATCGGCATTTGTGACAAGATCGGCGTAGCGGTGACAATCGACTTCCATGGTGGACCAATAGTAACTTTGTTCTCGAAATCTTCTTAGCCATTGTATGTCCTTTGAGTGGGTACCAAATCGCCTTGTGTAACTCTTCCATGATGCGTATTTACATTTCTGATCTACACAGCGGAGTAAGCACAAGTCGTGGTTGCGCTTGTATAAGATGTCGTTGCTGAGGAAGAATTTGGATGCAAATATTCTCATGAACTTCTTATCATTAACAGATGCCCCTGCGGGATATTCTTGAGTCTCAAGATACCTCTTCACGTCATAGTACCAAGGTTTCTCTTACGTCAAGCTCATGCAATCTGTTTGGTTAAATCAAACTTCTCAATGATGATCGGGGAGCCTCGTTGTCCCATCTGACCTTGAACATAGATGACATAGTAGCCAATGCGTCTGCCAAATGATTCTCTTCTCGTGGAATGTGATTGAAAGTAATCTCTTCAAAGTAGGGGATTAAGCTCAAAACATGCTCTCGTCGAATAAGATTCGGATGCTTCGTTTCCCACTCGCCCTTAATTTTGATCACTAAAGCTGAGTCTCCATACACTTGCAAGAACTTGATTCTTAAGTCAATAGCAGCTTTGATACCCATAATGCACGCTTCGTATTCGGCCATGTTGTTAGTGCAACTGAAACATAATCTGGCGGTGAAAGGCGTATGTCACTTTGTGGGGATGTAATGATGGCGCCAATGCCATTGCCAAGTGCGTTTGAGGCTCCATCAAAGACCATGGTCCATCGGGATCCTTGTTAGGTCCTTCGTGCGGGCCTGTTCTTGCAATCTGTAACTAGTAAAACATCTTCATCGGAAATTCGAGCTGCATAGGTGATAGTCATCTACTTGATGAGCCAAATGATCGGCTACTACACTTCCTTTGATGGCTTTACGAGAAGTGTCTTGGATGTAAATTCGGTCAATATCATCGCCATCTTGCTATTCTTAGGAGGCTGGTTTCTCAAATATGTATTTTATCGGATCCATCTTGAAATCAACAAGGTAGTGTGAGTCAACATATCTTCTTAGTCGTGACGAGCCCAAAGCGTTACAAATTTTCTCATTTGTGAGTATCTTGTTTCACGATCGGTAAACTTTTGCTAAGGTAGTATATTGCATGCTCTTTTCGACCAGACTCGTCATGTTGCCCACACACACCCATTTAGTTCTCTAACAACTGTCAAGTACATGATAAGAGGTCTTCCTTGGCATCATGATAGGAGGATTATGTAGATACTCCTTGATTTTGTCAAAAGCGATCTAGCAATCGTCATTCCATTCTACCACTTGATCTTTCTTAAGTAACTTGAAGATTGGCTCACAAGTAGCAGTTAGGTGTGCAATGAATCTGGCAATGAGTTCAATCGGCCCGAAACCTCGACTTCCTTCTCGATGCGGGGGTGGCATCTCTTGAATAGCTTTAACCTTGGCGGGGTCAACTTCTATACCTTTACCACTGATAACAAACCCTAGGAGTTTTCCGGATCTCACTCCAAAAGTGCACTTGTTAGGATTAAGTCTTGTCTGCTTCAACCTATCAAGCAGTTTCAATGATCAAGATGTTCTTCTTGATGCATGATCGAGCTATCATGTCGTCGAGACCTCCATCTCGTGATGAATCATGTCATGAAATAATGTTACCATAACGTTGATAAGTGGCGCCGCGTTCTTGATCCGACGGCATAACCTTATAGCGAAAGTGCCCCTTGTGTAACAAAAGTAGTCTTTTCCATGTCTTGAGGATCCATTTTAATCGATTATACCGGAGAAACCATCCATGAAAGAAAACCTTATCTTGGCGGTGTTGTCAACGAACATCAATATGAGGAAGTGGAAAATCGTCTTTCGGACTCGCTTTGTTCAGATCTCTAATCCACACACATACCTTGCCATCCTTCTTAGCACGGAACCACATTTGCAACCCATTGTGGATAGGAAGTAACACCTAAGAAAGGTGTTGAGCTGTTTCATAACTTGACTTTGATTTTCTCGACATCTCGGGACGCATCACGACGAACCTTCTATTTCTGGGAGAAACCTTCTTTCGTCGTAATCGGTGTACCATAATATCAATGTCTAAACCCGGCATGTCTTCGATGACCAAGCAAAAACCTCAATGTAGTCTCGTAGCATCTGACCAACCTTTCTTTGACCTTGCTCTCAAGACCGCTCCTATCTTGATCTCTTTTGTCTTCGTCGGTACCCAATTCACAACCTCAACTTGCTCTTCGTGGGTTGTAACTCGTTCTTCTTGTGATCGACAAGTTCTCCGGCACTTCACAATCTTCCTCACTTTCGTCTTGGCTTGGTAGATCGGATTATCAAGTCATATTTAGCAATAGCATAGTGTTATCAGATTCGGAGTGATTGCGGTGTATCACGTGGGTGTGTAAGAAACACATAGCTTTTTGAAGGGGTGATAAAGTAAAGAAAGAAAACACTTGAATGCAAAGTCCAACGATTTATTGAATGAAAATATGCAAATGACGGATAATAACCCTCACAAGCGAGCCATGATGCCGGGCAAGGCACTAGGCTTTCAAAGTTTATTGTTCAAAACATAAAGAAATACGAAAAGCAAAACAAGAGCAATTACTCGACTAAAGGAGATTGGTATGGCGTCTTGAGTCTTCCAATTCTTGAGTCCATGCGGAGTTGGGAAGATCCACTTCGATGTCGAAGTCTTGGTCGTCGTCTTCTAGCATGGATTCCACTGCTGTCACGGAAAGGAAGTTGGCGCACGTTCGCGGCGTATCATCTTGACCTTTGATGGTGAAGCCTAAACCAGTCTTGTCGGTTTGAAAGGAAGATCGAGGCTAACAAAGTACTACCTTCTTCAACGAGCTTGAGCATCTTTCGGTGAGGCCATCTAGGTGGAACTTTGCAACCGGGGTGACAGGAGAGTCGGGCATGACTCGGGGATTGTCTCAAAAGTTTGACAGGGGTCTCGAATTCACCTCCACCTCGAGATATCGGAATGATTGTAGATGGTGACCATATACTCTTCTTCACCACATCAACAACTTTCCCCTTCACTGGGTACTTGACTTCGATGTAGGGTAGAGGTACGCCTGCCCCATGTATCAAGGGCGTCCAAGTAGGCAAGAGTAAGCTGGACGGATGTCCATGACAAAGAAAGTAGAATCAAAGCGGGAACCGACTTTGCCAGTGAGCTCTCAAGCACTGTTCGCTTAGAACCATCAAAAGCTCTTACAATAATGTCACTTTGGTCTCGAACCAACCCTTGACATCAAGTCGATCAAAAGCGGTTTTGGAAGGATATTGAGGCGGGTATCAACAAAACATGGGATAGTGTAATGCCCTTGCATTCAACGAGATGTGCAAGGCTTTGTTATGTTTCTTCGGAAGGAGTAATCGACATCGAGAAGCCTAGGCCGTTGTTGGCAGCCAGGCTAGCAATACAAACTTCAAATTGGTCGGTGGTAGTTTCTTGCGGTGCGTGAGCATTCTTGAAACTTCACCAAGGCGTTAGCATGAGCCTCGAGCACAGAGCGAGCAAGCATGGATATCTTGGATGGTCTGTCCCAATTGTTCCACAACATTGTAGTCACTCTTCTTGATAATCTTGAAATTTCCTCCATTTCTTGTTTGGAGGTGTCTTGACAACTTCCTTTGGTATACAGGTGAGCGGGATGATTCCTTTGGTTCTTTCCTCTAGCTTGGGAATGGGTTGAATAGTTGGAATGCAGTTGGAGTCATGATGTCTTTGGAGGAGAGATATCTGGAGAACACCCTTGGTCACCTTATTGGATCGGGTGATGTTGTCAATGTCAGAATGGTAGCTTCAGTAAGATCTTCAATGGTCGAGAGGTCTTGCTTGCGCCATGATAGTAAACATCGACTCCATAATTCAAGGATAGCCTTGTCGAGGAATATGGGCTGGTCTTGGAGAAGTAATGATGAGGGGTGCCACTCAAGGCGCGAAATCGGAAGAGGAAATCCTTATTGTGTTAACATCGCATAATCTTACGAAATCGTCACCCCATCCGGTCGCCTTAACGTCTTCAATAGGGATCATGTAGCTCTCAGGAACAGTGTACTTCACCATGTAATCATACTTTCCACTTGGCTGCCCCAAGGTATCCCACACAGATGGTGCAGTTTCATTCACATCTTTGATCTTCAACTTAGACATATCTTCACACAGCTTCTGCACAGGTGGTTCCAGAAATAGTATCTCACGGTTGTCCATCATGCACTGGACACGTCTTCTCAACCAAGCACAACCATCAAGTGCAGATGGGCACCAACGACAATTCTCTGGGCATCCTGGATTGACACTGGCTTGCAGCAAATTATTCTTAACAGTCATTAGAGGAATGGTCAAGTCATCTATGTTGAAAACATAAGTATCTTCACCAACAGCATTGGAACTCTTGTCATGGTTAGGCATAGGAGCGTTGATCACATTGGTCTCGGCGGGAGGATCAAACTCAATCCTTAGCTTCATCATATCTTGAATCTTGTTCTTGAGCCCAACAATCATCAGTACTATGTCACAGGCTATTGGAATGGTAAGCATACTTAGCATTAGGATTGTATCTCGGAGAGGAAGTTTTGACATTTGAGGAGGATCCCTCAGGTAATCAGCTACTTTCAACATGTGTTGCAAGGCTTGCGACAATGGCATGTTGATCTTCGTAAAGCATCTTCGTGGCGGCGTTCGATTACGCGTTGTCTCTGAGGTTGTCTTGATGTAGGATTGGAGATCTGCGCCCACAGATTGAGCACGGTCGGTCTTGGCTCGGCTTTTACGATCATACGGACATTAGTTTCTTTCTTACCACAAAGATCTCTTGTGACATTTGAAGATGACTCTATGAATCTTCCGCTCTTGATACCTTCAATCGTTCTCTTGTCAATATCAGCTCGGTGAATCCGGTGAAGAGTTTCAATTAGATGATTGAAGAATGGGCCCATCGTGTTCCCATAAACATATCAACCAATTCCCTATTGGACAAGGGTGGTTGAACTACACTGCTAGATCTCTCCTTAGCATACTCCTTGAACTTCTCATCACGACCCATAGACATGCTTTGTAGTTGCATGCGAGTGGGCATCAATTCAGCATTGTACTCATACTGTTTGTAGAAAGCATCTGCTAAGTTACTCCAAATGCGGATCGGTCATTCTCTGGTGATAATACCATTCCAATTGGGTTCGGACAAACTCTCTTGAAAATAGTGCATCCTGACTTTGTCATCGGTGTAGGGATTGATCTTCGGACATAGGATTTCAAATGCAGCTAGGGCAAGACATGCCATCATACTTAGCAAAGTTGGCACTTTGAACTTGGGAGGAATCACAACACTAGGGACAAGACTCGGATCATCAAAATTCTATCTTGAGTTTTCCACAGCATTCAAGCGGTCTTCAAGTTGTTTGTATTTGTCATCTTCATCAGTATTGGCCATCATCATAGACTTTTCGAGGCTCATCTGACTACCTTCACCATCACCCTTGTCACTTTGCTCATCCTCCTTCTTGACACTTCCTTGAGAGCTCAATTCGACTAACCACTCTAGGACCACCTTTGTAGCGTCGCCCGTGTTGAGAAGACCAACAACCTTCTTCTTCCTGTTGATGAGCTTCTTGGATCTTCTTGGCCTTGGACCAAGCTGGTCAACATCTGCTGGCCGAGGCATTACGAGCACAGAGATCTTTGACAGTTTGTTCAAGGCCATTTACGCTAAAATAAATAGCGAGCAAATGAGAAACCAATCTTCAATGTACGTGATGCAATGTTATGCTATGATATGCAATGTTTATGCGGATGCAATGCAATGTTTTCAAGGACCTTAGAGATTTAAATTTGTTAAACAAGCAATGAACAAACATTTATTACTCTTTTTAGTCTTTTTCTTTTTAAGTACAAAAATAGTTCAAACAAAATAAAAGAAAACATATAAATCCTAAGCTCTAAGTCTCCCATGGGCTTCCTCTTGGTGCGAGATAGGCGTTGATGCTTCGCTCCTCGTGAAGTAGCTTGGTCAACTCTAGCACTTTCTTCTCACTTGCTGAGCTTCAAAGGTATCCCTTTCTTCTTTGAGTGAATCCAGGATCTCTTCAAGTCTTCAAAATCGGTAGGCATGTCGGGATGGAGAGGTATAGGAGTCGTCACCTATAAGGGTTCCATAATTCTTGGTAAAGCAGTGTGAATGGCATCATGAGGTTTTGAGCTCGAGCTCGCACCCATTTGAGGTAAGGTTCCCAAGGAATGGAGTTTTGGTGCCCCAAAGTCTTGGTATCGAGTTTTCTTTACCATGCCCCAGCGTGTATGAACCTTCGTCGATGATGCGGAGATCGTGGTTGTAGTCGAACACAACATCTTGGAGAAGCATATCATGCGGACCATCTCTTGAGCAAAACCAAGTGACGTAGAGCTAGAGAATGGTTGTAAGTAATACCTCCCCTTATACCAAGTAGTGGTACATTAGAATTCTCCACGCTCAATGAATGTGAAGTCCTTTTGAGAGAAAAGACACCAGCGGATATCTAAATGAGAGAGTGACATTAGTCTTTGAGACCATCTCGACCTTTGCTCGTTCTTCATAATGATGGAGGAAGGTGCGAAATAAACCACCGGAAAGTAACGGTATGCAACACATGAGAGTTCCTTGTCTCTTAATAGTGAGTGTGGAGAATGTAGGATGTCTCCAAGTAAAGTAGGCCTTTGGATTATGGGTGAAACAACTTGATAGCATTGACATCTATGAATTGATCCGAGTTAGGGAATAGAACCAAACCATAGATTAGCAAGGCCACAATGTCTTCAAATGCATGGAAACTCATAACTTTGAGGAATTCTCGGGCTTTCTTAATTAAGAACTTGGAAAGTAAACCCTTAACTCCATTCGGTTTCCCAATTGGCTTGATGTCGGCGCTTAAGGTGTAAGGCGGATGCGATGTCTTCTTACTTAGGAACCTTTTCCAAATCGGTGAATGGAATTTGGTCAAGAATAGGTACCCCAAGTAGTTTAGAGAACTCTTCCAAGGTAGGAACCAACTGATAATCTGGGAATGTAAAGCAATGGTGTTTCGGATCAAAGAACTGGAATAGGACATGCATCATATCTTCTTCAAAACCGGAGGTAACCAAGTCAAGTACATAACCATGTCTTTTGATGAACTGAGCATGGTCGGGAATTTCTGAAACCAATTCTTTGAGCTGAGAAGGTATACCCATGAAGTTGATTCGGATAGTCTTTCTAGAAGCCATAATACCCTACAAAATAGAGCAAAGATAAATCCCTAGGTCCTTGAAATAGTTAGAAATGATATACAATGCAAATGATGTCATGATGTCATGTTTGCACACAAACAATTCACACAATGAGCCTAGGTTTAAGGCTTGCAAGAGGTCTAGGTGATTACCCACCAAAGTTTGAGTTGGTTCATCCTGTCCTATAATAGTAACGGGTTCTAGGAATCTCACATCATTGATCTTTCTCGTAGGCGCTTATTTCAATACGACTACCAAGTGGTCGACGAAAATATCCCAAAGTCATCTCAATGAGCGTAGCATCGGTATCAACCAACCTTAGTGCACCAAAGTGGCCATCTCACTACCTTCTAATGGCCAAGATGGGTTAATTAAGGTTCTAAAAGTTTAGTTAGTGCTTGATGACACCACGAAGCCAAATATTATCCTCAACTTGGAAATGAAGAGTATCGGGACATCAAAGTGTCACACTAACGTAGCCATCATGTTGACCGTTTTGATATCGTCTAGCGGTCGACGATTTATTGCTACTTACCTAAAAGGAAACCGGATCCGGTGTTGGATCCCCACAAATATAATACCCAAGCAACCCTTAAAGATAAAGCAAGCAAGTCAAACAAAAGCGATAAAGATGATCTAAAAATCCCTAAGGCATTCTCTCTTTAGGGTGTCTCCCGTGATCGCCGATTCGTAATACGGTGAAGCGCCTTTGAGATTTTGTATCGCAAATGTGCGGATAGCAGAGTCGCCACCGACTTTTCTTTTATCCAATTAAGGGAAGGTGAAAAGAGCAGGAAAAGGCCTTCGTTAGATTCTGAGTAAGGGAGAAGGTTATGAAAAGGGAAGGTATTAGCACCCCTTTCCATCCGTAGTTATCTACGGGCTCTTAGTTGCTCTTAGATCACTTTAAAATTAGTTTGACAAAAATGTTTTGAAAAGGCATTTCGCTTTGAATTTGCAATGATTCATGTAGGAATGTATACAAAGTGTTCGGAAATGTTTCGTTTTTGAAAAGAGTTTGAAAAAGTGTGAGGTGTGAAAATTATTTGATTTGAGCAAGCAACTAAAAGTCTTATTACCTACTCAGAATTGGTCGTTTTCGTGTTATTTTACGTTCCTTTAGAATAGTGCTATCCATACCATTAGTTGGTAGGTAACCCCATTCGTTGGATGTAGAAGGGACATTCGAAGGGACATTGGATGGTCATAGAAAGCAACTTGTAGGAAGTATCCTAGCACATTCGAAGGGACTATCATCATTTTTCGTAGGCAACAATCGAGGGTCAAGATCATGTATTCGTAGGCAACATCGTATATCTATGATCTTTGTATCGAAGGGACTATGATGATTTGTTTTGAAGGCAACGGTGCTAGGATACCTCTACGTTCGAGGGACTTGACCACTTGTAATCGTAAAGGCAACGAGAGAGAATTACCCTAAGGGGTGCATGTGTGAAAAGAGTGTATCAATTTTATAGGGTGCGGCTTTTTAGAACCTTAATTGACCCATCTTGGCCATTAGAAGGTAGTGAGATGGCCGGCTTTGGTGTAGACTAAGGTTGGCTAATACTCGATGCTACGCTCATTAAGATCAGACTTTTGGGATATTTTCGGTCGACCACTTGGTAGTCGTATTGAAATAAGCACCTACGAGAAAGATCAATGATGTGAGATTCCTAGAACCCGGTTACTATTATAGGACAGGATGAACCAACTCAAACTTTTGGTAGGGTAATCACTTATACCTCATGCAAGCCTTAAACCTAGGCTGATTGTGTGAATTGTTTGTGTGTTCTAAACATGACATCATGACATCATCGCATTGCATATCATTTCTAACTATTTCAAGGACCTAGGGATTTATCTTTGCTCTGTTTTGTAGGGATTATGGCTTCTAGAAAGACTATCCGAATCAACTTCATGGGTATACCTTCTCAGCTCAAAGAATTAGTTTCAGAAATTCCCGACCATGCCCAGTTCATCAAAAGACATGGTTATCTACTTGACTTGGTTATCTCCGGTTTTGAAGAAGATATGATGCATGTCCTATTCCAGTTCTTTGATCCGAAACAACATTGCTTTACATTCCCAGATTATCAGTTGGTTCCTACATTGGAAGAGTTCTCTAAGCTACTTGGGATACCTATTCTTGATCAAATGCCATTCACCGGTTTAGAAAAGGTTCCTAGGTACGAAGACATTGCATCAGCATTACATCTAAAGCGCTCATACATTGAAGCCAATTGGGAAACCAGAAGCGGAGTTAAGGGTTTACTTGCCAAGTTCCTGATAAAGAAAGCCCGAGAATTCCTCAAAGTTATGAGTTTCCATGCATTCGAAGATATTGTGGCCTTGCTAATCTATGGTTTGGTTCTATTTCCTAACCCGGATCAATTCATAGATGTCAACGCCATCAAGTTGTTTCTTACCCGCAATCCTGTGCCTACTTTACTTGGAGACATCCTACATTCTCTCCACACTCGTACTATCAAAAGACAAGGAACTCTCATGTGTTGTATACCGTTACTTTCCAGGTGGTTTATTTCGCACCTTCCTCCATCAGTTTTGAAGAACGAGCAAAGGTTGAAGTGGTCTCAAAGACTAATGTCACTCTCTCATTCAGATATCCGTTGGAATCTTTTCTCTCAAAAGGACTTCACATTCATTGAGCATTATGGAGAATTCCCTAATGTACCACTACTTGGTATAAGGGGAGGTATTAGTTACAACCCTTCTCTAGCTCTACATCAGTTTGGTTATGCTCGAAGAGATGGTCCACATGATATGCTTCTCCAAGACATTGTGTTCGACTACAACCACGATCTCCAGAATTACCGACGAAGGTTCATACACACTTGGGGCATGGTAAAGAAGACTGATACCAAGACTTTGGGGCACCAAAACTCCATTCCTTGGGAACCTTACCTCAAATTGGTGCGAGCTCGAGCTTAAAACCTCATGATGCCATTCACGCCTGTTCTACCAGTAATTATGGAACCTGTTGCTATAGGTGACATACCCTATAATGTTCTCCATCCTGACATGCCTACTGATTTTGAAGACTTGAAGAGATCCTGGATTCAGCTTAAAGAAGAAAGGGATACCTTTGAAGCTCTGTGCTATGCGAGTGAGAAGAAAGTGCTAGAGTTGACAAAGCTACTTCACGAGGAGCGAAACATCAACGCCTACCTCGGCACCAAGAGGAAGCGCCCATGGGAGACTTAGAGCTTTAGGATTTATATGTTTTCTTTTATTTGTTTTAAACTATCTTTTGTACTTAAAAAGGAAAAGAATGATAAAAAGAGAACTAATAAATGTTTGTTCGTGCTTGTTTAACAAATTTAAATCTCTAAGGTCCTTGAAAACATTGCATTGCATCTGCATAAACATCGCATATCATAGCATAACATTGCATCACAGGTACATTGAAGATTGGTTTTCTCATTTTCTCGCTATTTATTTTAGCAGAAATGACTCTTGAACAGACTGTCAAAGATCTCCAGGTTCAGAATGCTCAGTTCCAGCAGATGTTCACTAGCTTGGTCCAAGGCCAAGAAGATCTGAAGAAGCTCATCAACAGAAAGAAGAGGGTCGTTGGTGTTCTCAACATGGGCAGACGTTACAAAGGTGGTCCTAAAGTGGTCAGCCGGATAGAGCTCTCAGAAGGAAGTGTCAAGAATGAGGGGAGTGTCAAGGGCGATGACGAAGGCAGCCAGCGTGAGCCTGAAAAAGACTACGATCATAGCCAATACTCTGATGAAGATGACAAGTACAAGCAACTCGAAGATCGTCTGAATGCTGTGGAAAACCTGAAGATGTCCGGGTTGAATTTTGATGATCTGAGTCTTGTTCCTGGTGTGGTGATTCCTCCCAAGTTCAAAGTTCCAACTTTTGCCAAGTATGATGGCATTTCTTGTCCGAAGCTGCATTTGAAGTCCTATGTCCAGAAGATCAACCCCCACACTGATGATAGAAAGTTGTGGATGCATTCTTTTCAAGAGAGCTTGTCCGGAACTCAGTTGGAGTGGTATTATCAGCTAGAAAATGACTGTATCCGTACTTGGAGTGACTTAGCAGATGCTTTCTATAGACAGTATGAGTACAATGTTGAATTGACACCCACTCGCATGCAACTATAAAGCATGTCTATGGGTCGCGATGAGAAGTTCAAAGAGTATGCTCAGAAGTGGAGAGATCTAGCAGGCAGAGTTCAACCGCCCGTGTCCAATAGGGAGTTGGTTGATATGTTTATGGGAACACTGACGGGTCCATTCTTCAACCATCTGATTGGAAACTCTTTAGCCGGATTCACCGAGCTGATATTGACAGGAGAACGCATTGAAGCTGGTATCAAGAGTGGGAAGATTCAGGTAGAGTCGTCCTCAAATGCTGCGAAGAGATCTTTTGGTGGTAAGAAAGAAGCTAATGCTGTGTATGGTCAGAAAAGCCGAGCCAGGACCGACTATGCTCAATCTGTGGGGGCAGTTGTGATCTCAAATCATGCATCAGCACAACCTCAGCGAGACAATGCGCGTAGCCAGAACGCGCCACGAAGACAGTTTACGAAGATCAACATGCCGTTGTCGCAAGCCTTGCAACACATGTTGAAAGCAGAGCTGAGCTGATTACTTTGAAGGATCCTCCTCAGAGAGTGTCAACACCTCCTCTCCGAGATACAATCCTAATGCTAAGTGTGCTTACCACTCCAATAGCCCAGGGCACGACACTGACAACTGTTGGGCTCTGAAGAACAAGATTCAAGATATGATTAAAGCTAAGCAGATTGAGTTTGATCCTCCTGTTGAGACTCTGAATGTGATCAACGCGCCTATGCCTAACCATGACAAAATTTCCAATGCTATTGGCGAGAACTCTTACGTTTTCAACATAGATGATTTGACCATTCCTCTGATGACTCTTAAGAAGAATTTGCTACAAGCCGGTGTCAACCCAGGATGCCCAGAGAATTGCCATTGGTGCCCATCTGCACCTGATGGTTGTGCTTGGTTGAGAAGACGTGTTCAGTGCATGATGGATAACCGTGAAATACTATTCTTGAAACCATCTGTGGAAGGTCTGTGTGAAGACATGTCTAAGAAACTGAAGATTGAAGATATCAATGAAACCGTACCGAATGTGTGGGATACCGTGGGGCAGCCAAGTGGAAAGTTTGATTACATGGTGAAGTATACTGTTCCTGAAAGCTACAAGATTCCTATTGAAGATTTTAAGGCAACCGGATGGGGTGACGATTTCCCAGAAGACTATGCTGATGTTAACGCTATAAGGATTTCCTCTGTTAATTTTGTGCCTAGAGTGGCACCTCTCATCATTACCTCTCCCAGGCCAGTTTCGTATTCCTCTGACAAGGCTATCCCTTGGAATTATGGAGCTGGTGTTTACTATCATGGCGTCAAGCAAGACCCTCTGGCTATTGAAGACCTTACAATTGAAGCTACCATTCTTGACATTGACAATATCATCGGATCAAGTAAGGTGACCAGAACCGGAAGAGTATTCTCTCGGATATCTCCTCCAAAAGACTCCGACTCGCACTCCATTATTCAATCCATTCCCCAAGCTAGAGGGAAAGAACCAGTGACTCATCCTGCTCAGCCAGAAGTACCAAAGGAAGTTACTGAAGACACCACCAAACAAGAAATGGAGGAAATTCTGAAGATAATCAAGAAGAGTGACTACAACATTGTGGAACAGTTGGGATAGACTCCGTCCAAGATCTCCATGCTTGCTCTGCTCTTGTGCTCTGAGGCTCATGCTAAGGCCTTAGTGAAGTTTCTGAAGAATGTTCACGTACCGCAAGACACCACTACTGACCAGTTTGAAGTGTGTATCGCTAGCCTGACTGCCAACAACGGCCTAGGCTTCTCTGATGCTGATCTGACTCCTTCCGGAAGGAAACACAACAAATCCTTGCACATCTCTGTTGAATTCAAGGGCGTTACATTGTCTCATGTTTTGGTGGATACCGGTTATGCTCTGAATATCCTTCCAAAGACTGCTTTTGATCGACTCGATGTTGAAGGATTGGTCCTGAAGCCCAATGATATAATTGTGAGAGCTTTTGATGGTTCTAAGAGAACAGTACTTGGAGAGCTCACCCTGCCTGTTAAAGTCGGTTCCCAGACTTTTGATTCCACTTTCTTTGTCATGGACATCCGTCCAGCTTACTCTTGCCTACTTGGACGCCCTTGGATACATGGGGCGGCATTACCTCTACCTTGCATCAGAAGCTGAAGTACCCGGTGAAAGGGAAGGTTGTTACAGTATGTGGTGAAGAAGAATATATGGTCAGTCATCTACAGTCATTCCTATATCTCAAGATAGAGGGTGAATTCTTCGAGACTCCCTGTCAAGCTTTTGAAACAATCCCCAGAGTCATGCCTGTTGACTCTCCCGTCACTCCTGAAGCAACACCAGTTCCGCCTAGGATAGCCTCGCTGAAGGATGCTCAAGCTGCAGTTGAAGAAGGAGGTAGTACTATTCGGGGACAACTCCCTGATCTTTCTTTCAAATCTAACAAGACTGGTTTAGGCTTCACCATCAAAGGTCAGAAGATGATACGCCGCGAACATGTCGGCCAACTTCCTTTCTGCATCAGCCAGAGTGGAATCCATGCTATAGAAGACAATGACAACGACTTCGACATCAGCAAGTGGATCTTCCCAACTCCCGACAGTGGACTCAGCAATTGGAAGACTGAAGACATCATACCAATCTCCTTTAGACAGGAGTAATTGCTCTTGTTTTTGTTTTGCTTTTCGTATTTTCCATGTTTAAACAATAAACTCTAAAGCCTAGTGCCTTGCCCGGGGCATCATGGCTCGTTTGTGAGGGTTATTATCTGTCATTTGCATATTTTCATTCAATAAAATCGTTGGAATTTTGCATTCAATTGTTGTTTTCTTTCTTTACTTTATCACCCTTCAAAAGCTATGTGTTTCTTACACACACACGTGATACAACTGCAGAATCACTCGAATCTAGTTGATAACACTATGCTATTGCTAAATATGACTTGATAATCCGATCTACCAAGCGAAGGCGAAAGTGAGGAAGATTGTGAAGTTCGGAGAACTTGTCGATTGCTAACAAGAAGAGCGAGTTATACTGACCACACGAAGAGCAAGTTGAGGTTGTGAATTTGGGTGCTGATGAAGAGAAAAGAGATCAAGATAGGAGGGGTCTTGAGAACAGTGTTAAAGAAAGGTTAGTTCGGATGCTACGAGACTATATTGAGGTTTTGCTTGGTCATACGAAGACATGCCGGTTTAGACATTGATATTGTAGTACACGATTCCGACAAAGAAGGTTTTCTCGGTGAAAGCGAAGGTTAATCGCATGCGTCTGAGATGTCAGAGAAAATCAAAGCCGAAGTTATGAAGCAGTTCAATGCCGGTTTCTTAGCTGTTACTTCCTATCCACAGTGGGTTGCTAATGTGGTGCCTGTGCCCAAGAAGGATGGCAAGGTATGAATGTGTGTGGATTACAGAGATCTGAACAAAACGAGTCCGAAATACGATTTTCCGCTTCCTCATATTGATGTTCTGGTTGACAACACTGCCCAATATAAGGTTTTCTCCTTCACGGATGGTTTCTCCGGTTACAATCAGATCAAAATGGCTCCCGAAGACATGGAGAAGACTACTTTCGTTACACAGTGGGGCACTTTCTATTATAAGGTTATGCCGTTCGGACTGAAGAACGCGGGCACCACTTATCAGCGTGCTATGGTAACACTATTTCATGACATGATTCATCACGAGATAGAGGTCTACATCGACGACATGATAGCTCGATCACAGACAGAAGAAGAGCATCTCGATCATTTGCGGAAACTATTTGATAGGTTGAAGAAATACAGACTGAGACTTAATCCTAACAGGTGCACCTTTGGAGTCAGATCCGGTAAACTCCTAGGGTTTGTTGTCAGTGGTAAAGGTATTGAGGTTGACCCCGCCAAGGTTAAAGCTATCCAAGAAATGCCAGCTCCCCGCACTGAGAAGGAAGTCAGAGGTTTCTTGGGCCGATTGAATTACATTGCCAGATTCATTACACACTTAACTGCTACTTGTGAGCCAATCTTCAAGCTATTGAAGAAAGATCAAGTGGTGGAATGGAGCGCGATTGCGGATCGCTTTGACAAAATCAAGGGTATCTGAATCCTCCTATCCCGATGCCCTTGAAGGAAGACCTCTTATCATGTACTTAGGTGTTAGAAATCAATGGGGTGTGTGTTGGGGCAACATGGCGAGTCAGTCGAAAAGAGTATGCAATATACTACCTTAGCAAAAGTTTACCGATTGAAACAAGATACTCACACTGAGAAAACTTGCGCTTTAACTGGCTTTCCGACTAAGGCATATATGTTGACTCACACTACCTTGTTGATTTCTAAGATGGATCCGATAAAATACATATTTGAGAAACCAGCTCTCTCCGGAAGAATAGCAAGATGGCAGATGATCTTGACCGAGTATGACATCCAGTATACTTCTCATAAAGCGATCAAGGGAAGTGTAGTAGCCGATCATTTGGCTCATCAAGTCGTAGATGACTATCAGTCTATGCAATTCGATTTTCCAGATGAAGATGTTTTACTAGTTACAGATTGCGAAGAACCAGGCCCGGACGAAGGACCTGAACAAGGATCCCGATGGACTATGGTCTTTGATGGAGCCTCAAACGCACTTGGCAATGGCATTGGCGCCATCATTACATCCCCTACAGGCGGACATACTCCTTTCACCGCCAGATTATGTTTCAACTGTACCAACAACATGGCCGAATACGAAGCGTGCATCATGGGTATCAAAGCTTCTATTGATCTAAGGATCAAGTTCTTACAAGTGTATGGAGATTCAGCTTTAGTGATCAGTCAGATTAAAGGCGAGTGGGATACGAAGCATCCGAATCTCATTCCGTATCGCGAGCATGTTCTGAGCTTGATTCCCTACTTCGAAGAGATCACTTTCGATCACATTCCACGAGAAGAGAATCAGTTAGCAGACGCATTGGCCACTATGTCGTCTATGTTCAAGGTCAGATGGGACAACGAGGCTCCCCAGATCATTATTGAGAAGTTTGACGAACCAGCATATTGTTATGAGCTTGATACTAAAGAGAAACGTTGGTACTATGACGTGAAGAGGTATCTTGAGACTCAGGAATATCCCGCAGGGGCATCTGTCAATGATAAGAAGTTCTTGAGAAGATTTGCATCCAAATTCTTCCTCAGCCACGGCATCTTATACAAGCGCAACCATGACTTGTGCTTGCTTCACTGTGTAGACCGGAAAACAGCGGAATGTATCATGGAAGAGTTACATAAAGGCGCATTTGGTACCCACTCCAGTGGTCATACAATGGCTAAGAAGATTTTGAGAACAGGTTACTATTGGTCCACCATGGAAGCTGATTGTCACCGCTACGCTCGATCTTGTCACAAATGCCAAATTTACGCAGACAAAGTCCACGTACCTCCAGTACCTCTGAATGTTCTAACAGCTCCTTGGCCTTTTGCAATGTGGGGCATTGACATGATTGGAGAAATCAAGCCCACGGCTTCCAACGGACATCGCTTCATCCTTGTGGCAATTGACTATTTCACCAAGTGGGTAGAAGCAGCCTCGTTCGCATCAGTTAACAAGAATGTTGTGGCTCGATTCATCAAGCATAATCTTATCTGTCGGTATGGCACTCCCAAAAGGATTATCACAGATAACGGCTCTAATCTCAACAATAAAATGATCACCGAACTTTGCACGCAGTTCAAGATTAAGCATCACAACTCTTCTCCTTATCGGCCTAAGATGAATGGCGTAGTGGAAGCCGCCAACAAGAACATTAAGAAGATTATACAGAAGATGACAGTGACTTACAAAGATTGGCATGAGATGTTACCATTCGCTCTTCATGGTTATCGCACTACAGTACAAACATCAACAGGGGCATCCCCCTTCTCTCTTGTATACGGTATGGAAGAAGTCCTACCAATCGAGGTTCAGATACCCTCAACCAGAGTCCTCCATAACGCAGAGTTACGCGAAGACGATTGGATCCAAACTCACCTTGACCAGATTAACTTGATTGATGAGAAACGACTCGCGTCCATCTGCCATGGACAGATCTATCAGAAGCGAATGATCAGAGCATTTAACAAGAAGGTCAAACACCGAGTCTACCAAGTCGGTGATCTAGTAGTCAAGCGCATCATTCTTCCACAAGGTGATCGCAGGGGGAAATGGACTCCCACCTATGAGGGACCGTTTGTAGTCAAGACAGTATTTTCCGGCGGAGCTATGATACTTAGCACCATGGATGGTGAAGACTTCCCACACCCTGTGAACGCAGACATAGTCAAAAAAATACTACGCATAAAAGAGACCCGCTAGGTCGACTGGCCTAGGCAAAAGTAAGGGCATCCTGGAAAACCAAAAGGGTTCGGGCAAAAGTTAAGGATATATACAAAACATGTACACCCGGCAAGTCGAAAACCTGAAAAGGCGGCTTGGGCAAAAAGGTATCCTGGTGAAAACCGAAAGGCGGTCTAGGCAAAAGTTAGGGATTTAAGCATACGACTATGTCTCGTCCGGATCACTTATCTACAGACTACTATCAGCATTCAAGATTCAAATGGCGAAAATCAGTCTACTCACTTTATACTGACAGCAAGGAGATAAGATAGTTGAAATATATGAGTACTAGCATAGTTGGAACTTAATGAGATTGTTTCCGCATAGCTTTTTACTTTTCTTATGTACAAACTACTTGGCCATACGCCACATTTCAAATAAATACAAGTTCTTTCTCTTTACAATTCTTGTTGTTGTCGTTTGCATAAAGTCCAACGTTTGCTTTGAATGATTATATGCATCTGACAATAAAAATCTATTCACGAACATGCGAAAAGTGAACATACAAAAGTAATTACTACAGGCTCCAGGAATTGAGATGACGACGACGAAGGTCACCAAAACATTCCCCCGCAGAGCATGATCCCCACAGAGGTGTCACTCATAACAAACCTCCCCTAGTGGAGTATACGTTAGTCCCCGAGCAGTGATTCCACTCAACTAAGCCATGTTACATCAGTCTCCGAGCAGTAACGATTCATCACCAGCAGAGGTATCCCCAGTAGAATATCTCTCAGCAATCACCACCTCCCCGGCAGCAGTAGTATCCCAGACCTGAAACTTGGTCAGATAGTGCACCGGAGGAAACCTACATCTTTTATTCCCCAGCCAGAGATTTCGACGGGCTCTAGATCCTTCTAACCCGGTCTCCTAGCAACTATCAAACACTCTCCAGCCGGATTTACGCGTAAGATCCCCAGTAGAGTACCTCCAAATTTTTCCCCAGCAGGGTCCATGCACAAGATCCTCAACAGTGCATCTCTCAATCTCTACCATCCTCAACAATATCTAGGCTCAAGACTTGGTCAGATAGTGCATCGGAGGAATCAAGGTTACCTTCCTTCTTAGGGTTTCCGTCCCCAAACAGAAGTTAGAAATCCCCAAGTAGAACATCCGCATCTTCTTCAAGATGGATATGTTTTGAAATACCGCAACATATATCATTCATACATTACTCGTAAAAGTCATAATTTATGCATATGTCATTCATACACATCGTCATGCATCAAACTAACAATATTCTATCAAAGTTTCTCTTGTTTTTTCCAAAACAGGTGAAAACCACTTCTGAAAAAAACAGGTCCAGGATTAATGCCCGAAGCCAGACGGGAAAACTATCTGAACGGTCGCCCTAGTTGTCCTCCGACAACTGGTCCAGGATTAATGCCCGAAGCCAGACGGGAAAACTATCTGAACGACCGCCCATGTTGTCCTCCGACAACAGATCCATGATTAATACCCGAAGCCAGACGGGGAAAACTATCTGAACGATCACAAGTTATCCTCCGATAACAGGCATTGGATCAATACCCGAAGCACAACAAGGAAGCTGTCCACATTTTGCCAACTACTATCCCCTCAAAGTAATCAACACGAAGATGTATTCTGACTTTCTCTTATTATCAACAGCAACTACAGAGTCTGGCGTACGACTCAGTTGCCATGGGTGGCATCTTAAGCCCATCTCCGATTACTTATCAACATTTCTCCGCTTTCAGAATGCTGCATATTTGGTTAAAAAACCAATACAAACCAATAAATTCATTCAGAGTTGAGCACGAAGTCTAACGTACGACTCCCACCGGATAGCATCTTAAGCCCATCTCCATGCTCCTTTCATTTCCAGAAACGTCTATAGAGCCTAACGTAAGGCTCACTCCCCAGCATCGATCTTTCCAGATGGCATCTTAAGCCCATCTCCGACAGTTCTCCTATCCAAACAACAATATCGAGTCTAGCGTATGACCCATTCCCCAGCGAAGTCTCCAACTTCTCCAAATGGCATCTGTAAGTCCATTCCCGCATCATTAGCCAACAGCGAGTGCAAATTTTCAGTTGTACTCGAGTGTTCAATCATCTTCTACCTCCAGGTCACGAAAGGCAAGCACGCCAATCTAACCCTTCCAATACAAGAAGATTGAACAGGGGCAGCTGTCATACCCCAAAATTTGCCCTCCTACTTCTCAAGATATTTCATACATCCATGCTCAAGGATTCCTCAAGGGTTGATCAGACAAACCCTCTCCTAGACAATCAACCCAAACTAGGGTTTGGCAATTCTCAGATCCAAATGGACTTCCAACATCTCCAATGGTCATCATGCCTCCTCATATGCTTCAAAGATTCTCCATGTCAAGTTTCAAGCCTTACAAGTCAAGTTTCCTCAAACAATTGCTCAGATGGTTGAAAATCAGTTGTATTGGCCAAAAAGTCAAATGTGGTCAACATACAGTCAAACCTCCTGATTTTTGGCCAACATTCTCATTTTGAAGTCACATTCATCATTTGATCAAGGGTTGATCATGATTCATCAAGAAAACTCAAGATTTGCTCAAAAGTCAAAACTTTCCAAATTAGGGTTTTTCAGTGAAAAGTCAACTGAACTTTGACTGAGCATAACTTCTACATAATTTCTCAAAAAAATTTCCACCACCTCTCATTTTGAAGGAAATTCAATTCTCTACAACTTCATATCTCACAAGAATGTTCAAAAAATGCTTCATTTGGAAGGTATGGATCAAAACATTACAGGTCCTTTTCAAAGTCGACAAAAAGTCAACTTTTTGTTTTGAAAATTTATTGAGCATGGAAACTCCAATTGAGATGAAACCAAAGAGGTTGGTTAGAGGACACTTAGAGCTTTCTAAAAAGTCCAAGAACACCCAAAAATGTGGAAAATTGAGCAAAATACACCTTGTACAAGTTGGGTATTTTTGAAGAAGTGTACAAAGAGAGATACTTGTTAAAATCCAAAATTTTGCAAATGGGCCTAGTTTTTCTTCATTCAAACTTGTTCCTTAGACAATTTGGAACATCCAAGCCCAATGCCACGAATTTTAGCTTTATTTTTCTATTTAATTTGGATTTTATTCATTTAAATACAAATTAAATTAAAAAATAAGGTATAAAATCAAAATTAAATGCAAATTGATTTTTTCTCTCATCCTTGAGGTCCAAGCAACTCATAAAAGCTGGAAATTTCGAAATTGGTTTTGATTTGGCAAGGAATTGATGAAAATTGATCAAAAAAGATAAGATTTGATTTTGTACAAAATCAAATAATCTTTGCATTGATTGATGATTATTTGTTCCTCAAATCAGCTCAATTTTCATCCATTATAAATATACAATGCATATCACACAAGAAAGGACAGAAAAATTGCCTCAAGAACCCTAACCTAAAGTCAAAAAACCGTGCACTACAAGTCACTAGCATCCTTGGTTCTAGCTTGTTTCAATCGATTTTGAGCATCCAAACACATTCCTTGACATCTCCTGAAGCATTCCAGACCCTTACATTATTCAAAAACATCAAGAATCAAGCAAATACGATTTCGGTTTGTCACACTTTTTCAAAAATCGAATTCTATTTATCATGCATTTTTAACATGTTTTGTTGTTTGTTTTCTGTTTAGAACGAAGCTTGGAAACTTTCTGGATAGTTTAATTGCATTTCCATGGCCTGAAACACGAATTACCATGATTAGGGTTTTCTGAACCAGTTTGGGGCTTTCCTAAATCGGTTAAATTGGACCAAAAGACCACCACCATCGTGTTTAGAATGATATTTGCAATCGATTCATGTACTCACAATTCATTTATATTACTTGTATGAGATTTTGGAAATTGCAGGGGTCATAGCGTCGAAGGAAGCCGACGCTAACTTTTCAAAAATTCAAATGGAGAAGATGAAGATCTTCGCGCGTGTTCTGGGTTTCCAGAAATCGAATTCGTATAAAAACGCTTCGTTTCAATTTCATAACACCAAATGCGCTTTGGTCTAGTGGTAAGGCAAGGGGCGCGTGTTTTCAACCAAGAGGTCACCGGTTCGATCCCTGGCAAGACCATTTATTTTTGCTTCTTTACAAACTAACATATATTTTCATATTTTCTTATTTTTCTTTAATATTTTCCATGCATTTTAATTTATCTTCTAATATTTTTATCATGCATTTAAAAAACACCAAAAATATTTATTTTTTGCATAATCATCAGAAAAATGTTTATTTAATTTTTAGCATTAAAATTATTATTTTTGCATGCATATTTAATTTAATTTCTATTTTATCATTTAAATGACTTTTAATTGTTTTTTAATTATCAAATCAATTCCAAAAATTTCCAAAAAATTAATTTATCATATTAATGTCATTATTAACACAAAAACTTTTTCTCATTCAAAAATGCTTATTTTTACTAACATTTTCCTCTTATGCAATTTTCTTCCGTTTTCCAATTTTGCATGTGTTCACAGGTTATATCGTTTCGGACAATTTTTATCGCTTTTCTTTTCCAATTATGTAATTGCCTATGGGATGTAATAGTTTAATTAAGACTTTTATTTTCTGCACTTCCAATTATGTATCTGCCCCAAAGCCATGTAATAGCGTAGGATTTATCTTTCCGCACTTTACTTTCCGCAATTTAATTTCCGCACCCTATAAACTGCTAGTAATTAGGCGTGTATGGCAAGATAAAATTGGACATAGACCACTCTTAATTCCAAGATAACATATCTGAATTTGATACACTCTTTTCACACATGCACCCCTTAGGGTAATTCTCTCTCGTTGCCTTTACGATTACAAATGGTCAAGTCCCTCGAACGTAGAGGTATCCTAGCACCGTTGCCTTCAAAACAAATCATCATAGTCCCTTCGATACAAAGATCATAGACCCACGATGTTGCCTACGAATACATGATCTTGACCCTCGATTGTTGCCTACGAAAAATGATGATAGTCCCTTCGAATGTGCTAGGATAATTCCTACAAGTTGCTTTCTATGACCATCCAATGTCCCTTCTACATCCAACGAATGGGGTTACCTACCAACTAATGGTATGGATAGCACTATTCTAAAGGAACGTAAAATAACACGAAAACGACCAATTCTGAGTAGGTAATAAGACTTTTAGTTGCTTGCTCAAATCAAATAATTTTCACACCTCACACTTTTTCAAACTCTTTTCAAAAACGAAACATTTCCGAACACTTTGTATACATTCCTACATGAATCATTGCAAAGTCAAAGCGAAATGCCTTTTCAAAACATTTTTGTCAAACACACAGAAAGCATAATTTTAAAGTGATCTAAGAGCAACTAAGAGCCCGTAGATAACTACGGATGAAAAAGGGTGCTAATACCTTCCCTTTTCATAACCTTCTCCCTTACTCAGAATCTAACGAAGGTCTTTTTCTGTACTTTTTACCTTCCCTTAATTGGATAAAAGAAAAGTCGGTGGCGACTCTTGCTATCCGCACATTTGCGATACAAAAATCTCAAAGTCAGTTCACCGTATTACACTCACAAAAGAGGGAATCATGTCTGGAAGTTTCATGGCCTTTTAATCTTTGGATTTTGAGTATTTCAAGTTTATTCAGATATGCATCATGCTAAGCTAATATTGCTATTCTAATTTTGATTTATTCAAATTGCATAAGCTAATTTTACAAGTAAGCTTGTATCCGCTCATGATTCGAAGTTTTAAATTTATTCGGAATGGTTCAATTTTTGTTAAGGGATGAAAATTGCAAAGGTGAAGAATTCATTTACTTTGAGGTTTCGTAAAGGTCCATCATTTATAGCATTCATTTTATGATTCTTGTTTTGAATTGAAGTTATTTGAAAGTTTTTTACTAAAGACAAATTCTTTCTTTAAATTTCATCCAAAAGATTTATCTTGCATCAAGAAATCATTCAAGGTGTCGTTCATGGTTCGTTCAAGGTTACGATGCAAGTCTTATAATCTAAGCTTCAAGGTTCCAAGAACATGAATTGAAAAGTGGAAAATAAACTCATGTGTAAATAATCTTGTACATTTGCAAGAGAATTCAAAACTTTCAAATGAAACAATTATGCCTTTTCTATTTATTTGAAGTTGTTTTATACACAAGTTACAAGGAAATGGCTAACTAACCATGAATTAATTTTCAAGTTATGTTACAAGTGATTCATATGTAAATTACAACATCAAGCTTAAATTACAATGTTTGGTTGGTTTGCTACAAAATTTCTAATGGATGCTATCTTTTGTTCTAAGTTAAAGAATTCTTCCTCTTCAATTCCCTCTTAGCATATTGCCTCCACTTCATTTTGAATTTCCCTCTAAGATTTTTGCTCCATCTCCAAGATTTCCTTCATCATCTTTCCAAGCTCATATCGATACCCACATTCATGAAACAAGAAAGGAAACAATTAGCAAATAACGGGCAGCATTGAAAAATACAAGGCAATACTTTTTTTTCAATTTTTTCTTGATCTCATCATTAGGGTGTTAACTGGAAATTTCGAATAAAGAGATTGGTTGGATGTCAAAGGGACATTTTCAAATGAACGAATAAAAGCTAAAACAAATTGGTATTAGTGATGAATATTTCGTTCCTGAAAGACTCTTCGATTTCCAGTAATAGATTTTGGATTTCAATTTGAGATTTTTAGTGTTTAAAATATAAAGAGTTCCTTTGGATAAATGTGCCAGCATTGGAAACGGTCCAAGCAAAAGATTAGTTCGAATCTGTCCTACATACATGATAAGCAATTTTGCACCTTCCTTCATAGCCATCAGATCTGTCCTAGTTCAAATCTGACGATCCAGAATGATGGTCCACCTTGCATTTCCATGGAGCTTCCATACAAGATCCAACAAGTGTTTTTGGGCTTGGTCTCAGCTTGCTCCTCACACCCCCCAGATCTGACTACAACCACAGGCACATTTCTAAATTCACTCTTTAATTTATTTATTATGCAAGTATTTTTGTTTATTATTTTTTGATGTATTAAATAATAATTAGTATAAGATAGTTTTTATTTGTTAAATTATCGATTAAATTATTAGTTGATTTTTTATCAAATAAAAAAAATCCATCCTAATAATTATTTAAATCTCGGTTGTATTGTGTGTTAATTTTTATCCGTTTTTTTATTTTATCCGCTTACATGTTTTATTACGCAATCGTACACTCCACTCACAAATTAATATAAAAGAAACAACGTCTCTGATCTCTCATTTTTGGTTACCCATACCAAATTCTCTAAGGGTCTCATGGTTGGGGATGGGCATGGTCATCCTCACGAGGTTAATAAAGGCCCTCGTTGCTTTGATTAATCGTAACCCGAATAAACATTGGTCCACATACCAATCATCCATGCACCAGGGTCTCATGGTTGGGGATAGGAGCACCTATCCTCACGAGGTTAATCAAGTCCAAATACTTGATTAATCATAACCCGAAACATTACTTCTCTTCGTCCAACATCGAAACTCTTAAAACACTTTCAAAAATTAAAATAATTAATTGAATTTGTTTTCTTTAAATCAATTTTCTATAAAAAAATACTTGGATGGGATTTGTTTCAATTGTTAGATGTTAGCCTAACGATTTAAACAAATCGAAGTTTCTAGTTTGTTAGATGATAGCCTAATAAACTAAAAACTTCTATCCATGTTCTAAAACATAAAATGTAGTGTCATGGCATTTAATTAAATTGTTGGATGATAGCCCGACGATTTAATTAAATTTAAAGTATTTGGGCCATTAGATGATAGCCTAATGACTTAAATACTTTTATTCCATACACTTAATAAATGGGAACTTTGTTTCACCTCACCCTTTTCTTAATAAAGATTTTGGATGAGAGATGATTGGTCAAGCTCACTCACCAATTTTGAGTATTCGAATCGTTAGATGATAGCCTAACGTTTTGGTACTTGTCATCTACAATTAAAATCAATTCAACCCATTCAAATTCTTTTTTCCGCTCATATGCGGTCATCAAAAATATTTCTTCTAAAATCAACACAACCAATTCAAACATTTTCAACAAGAACAACGGAGTTTTGACTTTCCCATTGCACGAGGGAATACGTAGGCACGCGGTTTCGAAACCGTGTCAAACTCAAAATAATAATAAACAAACCCCTTTTCTTCTTTCTTATTCATAATTTAGAAATTAGCGAATACACACACAAACACTTTGGAACTAAATGGGTCCCATCGAGTACGATGGACGTAAGAGGTGCTAATACCTTCCTCTTGCGTAACCGACTCCCGAATCCATTCTTTTTGGTCTTGTAGACCGCCTTATCCGATTTTAGTGGGTTTTATCTATATTTTCCCGTTCTTTCTAGAACAAATAAAATTACGTGGCGATTTCATTGTTGTTTTTTTTGAAAATTTAAATGATTTTTGAAAACCGAGTTGCTTCAGTTGGCGACTTCACTGGGGACAATTTTAAAATATTTTTGACTAAGCGAGTCAACCCTAGTTTAGTTCTTCACATATTTGTGTGTTTTTTTATCGCTTTCTTCTTTATGCTTATTGGTCAAAGTTCTGTTGACTTTTGTCCGAGAAAGCCCAATTTAGAAACTTTGACTTTTGATCAATTCTTGACTTTTCTTGATGAATCATGATCAACCCTTGATCAAATGATGAATATCACTTCAAAATATTGATGTTGACCAAAAATTATGAAGTTTGACTGTATGTTGATCACAATTGACTTTTTGTCCAATACAATTGATTTTCAACCATCGGATCAATTGTCTGAGAAAATTTGACTTGTAAGGCTTGAAACTTGACATGGAGATTCATTAAAGCATATGGTGAGGCATGATGACCACTTGAAGTGTTAGAGGCCCACCTTGATTTGAGAATGGCCAAACCCTAGTTTGGGTTGATTGCTTAGGAGAGGGCTCGTCTGGTCAACCCTTGTGAAATCCTTGAGCATGGACATGTGAAATGTGTAACGCCCGTTTTAATTAATATTATATTATATCAATATTTTCGAGTTACCGATCGATATTTATTTTGCGACGAGAGTAATTATAGTAATTGATATATCTATAAAATATATTTGGCGACGTTTCGTTCGGTCCGGTTTTTATTCCGTTCGGTTCGGTAAAATATTATTCGGACCGATATTTAATTCCCCGGAATTATTTTAATTAATTGAATTAATAATATTAAATAATTTAGGGGTGTGAGGATTAATTGGGAAGGATTAGGTTTACACCCTTAACTAGTAAGAAAACATAGTTATAAAACCAAATTTTCCTCATTCTTACCATTTTACAAACAAAAGCCAAGAATAGAAACCTAGAGAGGAAGAAAGGGGTTTGGGGAGAAGAAGAGCAAGAGAAGAAGAAGAGGAGCAAGAGCAAGCATGAGGTTGGGGTTTTTTTGGAGCATCTTGCAATGAACCAAACTAGAGGTAAGGGGTTCGATTTCTTCATCTCATATAGTTAGGGTTTTGGTTGATATATTTTGTGGATTTGGGGAAAAATTGATAGGTTGATTTATGAGCTTTGGGTGAATGATTGATCAAATAACTTAGAGAAATTTAGCTAGGAGTATGGGTTATGGGGATTTTATTACTAAGATAATATGAACTAGGAGTTGTAGAATGAAAAAAATGAGAAACTGTAAAAAGAAAAACCAGAAAAATAGCACAGACAGTATAACAGGGAAATGGTGGAACGAGGAGGAAGATGGACTTGGGAGGCGCCCACCCCAGCTCCAGGGCGACCGTCCCAATCCCTTGAGGCGTCCACCCCCTTCCTTTAATCATCATGGGACGTTCGTCCCTGTAGGAGTAGGCAGGAGCAATGAAAAATGGCATTTTGCTGTTTTGTTATGTTTTACGTAAGTACGCATAATTTTAAGTTTCCTGCATAATTTTTTCAATAGCTTTTGTTTCTTTCAATTCCCTTAAATCCTTATACTATTAGTTGGTATTAATAAAATATAATTAGGACTTAAGTTAGCCGATTAAATTTGGAACCCGATTATGTTTTGATTTTTCGATTTCGGTAAATTCGACGACGGAGCAAGTTGCTCTGAATTCAACGAAAATTAACGTGCTAGCTATGTTCGACGTGTAGAACGTAGTGGTAAGGTTAGTTTTTAGAAATTATGAGTTTTTACGAGATGACCCGAAATAGGCCAATTTACGGTTAAATTGAATCGGACTGCATTTTAGTGGAGTTAAGGCACGTATGGACAATCCGATTTCGATGTTGATGATTTTGATTAATACCGGTTATTAGGAATGGCTTTCGCGACGATTATAGGTGTTTGACTATTTTTCCATATGTGGATTTTAGTGAATTAATTGATAATGATGTAGTGTGAATAAACATAAGGTTTGCGACGGTGTATTTAGTAATCAATACTTGTTGATATTCGATGCGATGATATATGTCTTTGTGCATGATGATGTGATGATTATATTGATGTTGTTTATAAATGCTTCCGATTTGTGAATGCATGATTTTTGATGATGATGAATTATATGTGACGTTCTGCATAATGCAAATATGATGCGATGATATATTTATCTTGATTTGGATAAATTATGGCGAAGTGGGCTTTATGCCAATTTTGATGAGCGATGATGATGTTTTTGTGTTGTGTTGTTTTATTATCGAGTCACATACATTGCATTAGCGACGAGGGCTTTTATGCCAAGCGACGAGGCTTTTATGCCAAGCGACGAGGCTTTTATGCCAAGCGACGATGGGCTTTATGCCAAATGTTCCTAATCATGGACAAAGCGACGGGTACCACATGCATAACATAGTCGTGTCTCATGGAGTCGGTTATGTTTATGTTTGAGTTGTTTGGCGTTGGGTTTAATTATTGGATGATGTCGAATTGCGATGATATATGATGTTTTGTTTGGTGATGATCTTTATAATTTCATGATGACTATGTGATGAATATAACTGATGAGTATTGCGATGATTTAACTTGATGAAATGCTTAATGCAAATATGACGTGATGATGTTTGTGATGATGGGCTTTTATGCCAAAAGCGACGATGGGCTTTAGCCAATTTGTGATGATTTTATTTATGTTGCTTATGTTATTATCATTGTTTGATGTTGTTGTTCATAGTTTATGTGTTATTGTGATGATTTATGCCGATGAGGTTATAGCGATAAAGTGTTGATTATACACATTAGTATGACGATTAAAGTAAGTGAGATTTAGATATGTGTTGGAATGCACTTACTAACCTATATCTTTTATAATTTCAAAACTGTATATATATGTTATCATGCCTTTAATTATATGCTTTGTAGTATCTCACCCTTTACTTGTTTTGCCGTTACCTTTATATTGGTAACGTGCAGGTAATAAAGACGGAGAGTATAGCTGCTATTAGTTGAGTCGGTGTCGCTCTGATACGTAGCACTCGGGCGGAATATTTATGTTTTCTTGTTGTTGTTCTTTTGTTGTTATTCCTTTTATGAATAAGAATCATACTTTATGAAAATATTATTGTTAAGGAAGTTTAATTAAGAAGATGTTTTGATTTTTGTGAATCAATTTATGATTTCCGACGATGCTATGTATCCGAGATTTATACTTTAAAGCAAACTGTTTAAAGTGATTTGATTTTGAAGGTGTGATGCCTCAGTATTGAATTTATGAAATTTTAAATTACTCTGATTTTTGCTTATAAAACCTTGGGTTATATTGGGGTGTTACATTAGTGGTATCAGAGCAGGTCGGTCTGTCGGCCAGGTTATTAATGTGTTTAACCCTGTTGTATGCGACATGTGTGTGAAACTGTCGATTGCTTTGTTTCTATTTGTTTGTCTGCAGAGTTGAGTTTGAAACAAGTGGGGGAGAAGTTTTACTTCTTGGTGGCGCTTGTGGCTTAGAGATGGAGCCTCAAGCAGTGTTACACTTTGGTAACTTGAAGTGTAAGTTGAAGACACTGTTGTAGTTTGGTAGAGATGGTTTATGTCACCATCATGATTGTCGACTGTCTATTGACAAATTGAGGAACCGATCACCCTTAATCTCTTGTTGATAGTAGTCGGGAATTGTGTTGGTTGGGATAGACTTGTCTTGCAAGCTTAATAGTGTATGAAGCAAATATGTTGGCACAAGGTAGTGCATGGTTACTTGAGTTGTAGGTGAGTTTGAATTTTGGTGAGAAACAAGATTTTGGCAAGCGAACTTCTTGTTTTGATTCTTCCGAAGCATATTATGAAGATGTGAGTGAATTATCACAATAGTGCGAAGTGAAGTTTTGATGGATTTAGTTTTTGGAACTTGTGGTGATTCGAAGCATCCTTAGGGGATGTTTGCTTCTGAATTAGAGTTGAAAACTCAACTTGAGGATTGGTTTGAGCAGAGTTGTTTATTCGAGCGGGTCACCGTGGAGTGCTACCGTTGTGTTGTTCAAGAAGAACAAAGGTCGCTTAAGTGGGTGTGTCGTTTTCGGACAAAGGAACAAAGTGGATGTTGAGGACAAGTATCTACTTCCAATGACTAATGTTGGATAGATCGGTCATTTGGAGCTTTTGTGTTTAGTGGGATCGATGTGAAGTCTGGCTGTCTATGGGCTAGTGTGATAGCTGAAGATGTTTAGACAATGCTTTTCAAGACAGTGTATGGTCCTGGCGAGTATTTGTTGATGTCATTAGTGCGACTAATGCGTCAGGTATGATTTTGAAATGTTCGGACAGTACTCTCATGAGTGGCTGTAAGAGTTATTTCGTGTTCATGGATATTATTTGGTTCAAATCAAGTTAAGGAATTATAGCAAGCATCTGAGCTTTGCGTTATCAGTAGTGAAGCTAGATCAGTGCATGTCGAGTATTCTAAAGAAAGAGTTTTAAACTGTTGGACGAGAGTGCCTTAAGTAAGTGACTTAGACGGTGATATTTTGGACAATTCCGTGAAGATTTATTTTGTATCTTGTAAAAGACTTTAAGGGGTTATTTCAGAGCTTAGAAGTTCTTTTGTTTTGTATGGTTAGCTTGTGAGTTTTATGGAATATCTTTTTATAAGTTGGTATTGATCGTGGGTACTTTGACTTGAGATGGTTGAGTCGCTACTTGGACTTCGAAATGGGAAGCGAATTTGTTTGAACCATTGCAAAGTTTAGCGAATGCTTCGATTTTGATCTTGTTTTGTACTAGAGAACCTTGTGCGGTATATTGTGATATTTCATTTTGGAATTAAGATATATTTCGAGATAGAGTTGGAAAAGTGCATTACTACCTTGGAATGATTTGATTTTTTTTCATAAGGAAAAATTCTCGGACGCGTGAGTTAGAGTTTGATGCGGTTGTGCTCATTTGAAATCTTAAAGGTGTAGATGTTAACGACGAGGAGATTGGAATTGTTAAAGACAATTCAAGTTTGAGTGCGATCTATAAAGAGACTTCATCTGTTGTTGGGTTTAGTATGTTGATATCGCGGATAACCCAAGAAGATTTGATTTGAGGATTAGTTATTTTGAAGAATGTTGGATGTTTATTTTGGGACACTTGTTGAGATTAAGCTCAGGAGGTCATTAAGGATTTGTTCACTACTAACATATGTATTTTGATGGATACAAATGGTCGCGGTGGATTATTAGATTATGACTAAGATAAGTCTTGATGGTATAGAATTTTGAGATGGTTTGGTAGCCACAGGTACCTTAAGATGATTGATGTTTTATTAAGGCAAATGTACTATTGTGACTAAAGTCGGTCGCGACGGTGTTCATGATTGGATTCCATAGAAATTGATGTTATAGTTCTAAGTCCGACCTGTGTTGTAAGTCAGGAGTATGAGACGAAGTTGATGGGTTGAGTTCTTGAGAGATTATTTTGGTTTGAATTACCACTTTGGAAGATTGAAAGTTATGAATGGTGTTTCGAATAAGAAACCTGTGTATTGATCGATGCGACGATACGAGGATAGTGATTACTTAGATATATTTTGGGAATTGAATTGGTATAAGGGAAGACTTCGTTGAAGTCAAGTGTATGTTTGGACAATATTTGAAAAGGTCAAACTATGTCGTGTATTTTAGAGGATCAATGGACGTTGATCAATCGAGAATGAATGAGTAATTTTTCGAGTGGATAAGGCTGATGTTACGAGGTGTCCTGATGGGTGTACGCTTTAAATGTATCCATTCTGAGTAATTGTGAAGTTGAGGATTAACCAAGTTGTTTTACGTAACACCCTGTTTTAATTAATATTATATTAATATTTTCGAATTACCGATTGATGTTTATTTTGCGACGAGATTAAATATATTAATCGATATATATGATAATATATTTGGCAACGTTCCGTTCGGATCCGATATTTAATTCCCCGGAATTATTTGAATTAATTGAATTGATGATATAATTAGTAAGTTAGGGGTGTGGGGAGCAATTGTTGAGGATTGGGTTTTTCACCCTTGGCTTACTAGTAGAAATACCTTTATAAACCATTTCTCCTCATTTTCCTTCCATTCAATTACCAAAACCAAACATGGGAACTTGGAAGCTAGTAATTATAAAAGCCATTTCCCTTCCTTTTCTTTCCATCTTTCCTCACATAAAACCAAACTTGGTCTTAGAGAGAAGAAGAGAGGGTTTTGGAAAGAAGAAGAAGAAGGAGAGCAAGAGAGCAAGAGAGGAAGCTTGAGGTTGAGCTTTGTAGAATCATCATGGGTCATCCAAACTAGAGGTAAGGGGTTTGATTCTTCATCTCATATTGTTAGGTTTTAATAGATATATTTTGGATTTGGGGGTGAAATTGATAGTTGATTTTATAGGGTTTTATTGGTTGATTGTTGGAATGGTTTAGAAGAGTTGGATTAGGAGTATGGTTTGTGGGTGTATTAGGTGCTAGCTTGTAGAAATCAAGAGTATTGAAATGGGAAAGAAAACCATGGTAGTAGAATGAGAAAAACTCAAAAAGATGAAGTTTTCACGCAGGTCCATCAACACGGGCCGTGTTGATTAACACGGTCGTGTTTCCCTCTTGTATAGGAATTTTGGTTAGTGCAGGCCAATCAACACGGGCCGTGTTGATCAACACGGGTGCCCGTGTTGATTCACTATCTTGGGTGATTTTTGCACGTTCTGATGGCTTTTCAACACGGGTTGTGTTAATGCACACGGGGGCCCGTGTTGATGCTTCTGTAGCCTCTAAAATTCTGATTTTTCGCATTTCCTTTGGAACCCGATTGTGTTCCGATTTTGGTAAATTCGACGACGGAGCAAGTTACTCCGAATTCAACGAAAATTGACGTGCTTGCTAAGTTTGACGTGTAGAATGTAGTGATGAGGTTAGTTTTTAGAAGTTACGAGTTTTTGCGAGATGACCCGAAATAGGATTAATTACGGTTTAATTGAATCGGATTTCGTTTTAGTGGATTTAAGACACGTATGGACAATCCGATTACGATGATGATGATTAGGAGCAATGCCGGTTATTAGGGATGGCTTTTGCGACGATGATAGGTGTTTGACTATCTTTCCGTATTTAGAATTTAGTGAACGAATTGATAATGAGGTGGGGTGATCAAACATACTGTTTGCGACGACGTATTAATTAATGAATACTTGATGATTTGCGATGAAATAATATATGTCTTTGTACATGATGATGTGACGATTATATTGATGTTGTTGATAAATGATTCCGATTTATGAATGCATGACTTGTGACGATGATGAATTGTTTAGGGATGTTTTGCATAATGCAAATATAATGCGATGATATATTTATCTTGATTTGGATAAATTATGGCGATGTGGGCTTTATGCCAATTTTGATAAGTGACAATGATGTTTTTGTGTTGTGTTAGTTATTATCGAGTCACATACATTGCATTGGCGACGATGGGCTTTTATGCCAAGCGACGAGGCTTTTATGCCAAGCGACGAGGCTTTTATGCCAAGCGACGATGGGCTTTATGCCAAATGTTCTTAATCATGGACAAAGCGACGGGTACCACATGCATAACATAGTCGTGTCTCATGGAGTCGGTTATGTTTATGTTTGAGTTGTTTGGCATTGGATTTAATTATTGGATGATGTTGAATTGCGATGATATATGATGTTTTGTTTGGTGATGATCTGTATAATTTCATGATGACTATGCGATGAATATAAATGATGAGTATTGCGATGATTTAACTTGATGAAATGCTTAATGCAAATATGACGTGATGATGTTTGTGATGATGGGCTTTTATGCCAAAAGCGACGATGGGCTTTAGCCAATTTGTGATGATTTTATTTATGTTGCTTATGTTATTATCATTGTTTGATGTTGTTGTTCATAGTTTATGTGTTGTTGTGATGATTTATGTCGATGAGGTTGTGGCGATAAAGTGTTGATTATACACATTAGTATGACGATTAAAGTAAGTGAGATTTAGATATGTGTTGGAATGCACTTACTAACCTATATCTTTTATAATTTCAAAACTGTATATATATGTTATCATGCCTTTAATTATATGCTTTGTAGTATCTCACCCTTTACTTGTTTTGCCGTTACCTTTATATTGGTAACGTGCAGGTAATAAAGACGGAGAGTATAGCTGCTATTAGTTGAGTCGGTGTCGCTCTGATACGTAGCACTTGGGGGGAATATTTATGTTTTCTTGTTGTTGTTCTTGTGTTGTTATTCCTTTTATGAATAAGAATCATACTTTATGAAAATATTATTGTTAAGGAAGTTTAATTAAGAAGATGTTTTGATTTTTGTGAATCAATTTATGATTTCCGACGATGCTATGTATCCGAGATTTATACTTTAAAGCAAACTGTTTAAAGTGATTTGATTTTGAAGGTGGGATGTCTCAGTATTGAATTTATGAAATTTTAAATTACTCTGATTTTTGCTTATAAAACCTTGGGTTATATTGGGGTGTTACATTAGTGGTATCAGAGCAGGTCGGTCTGTCGGCCAGGTTATTAATGTGTTTAACCCTGTTGTATGCGACATGTGTGTGAAACACTGTCAGTACTTGCTTGTTTCTATTTGTTTGTCTGCAGAGTTGAGTTTGAAACAAGTGGGGGAGAAGTTTTACTTCTTGGTGGCGCTTGTGGCTTAGAGATGGAGCCTCAAGCAGTGTTACACTTTGGTAACTTGAAGTGTAAGTTGAAGACACTGTTGTAGTTTGGTAGAGATGGTTTATGTCACCATCATGATTGTCGACTGTCTATTGACAAATTGAGGAACTGATCACCCTTAATCTCTTGTTGATAGTAGTCGGGAATTGTGTTGGTTGGGATAGACTTGTCTTGCAAGCTTAATAGTGTATGAAGCAAATATGTTGGCACAAGGTAGTGCATGGTTACTTGAGTTGTAGGTGAGTTTGAATTTTGGTGAGAAACAAGATTTTGGCAAGCGAACTTCTTGTTTTGATTCTTCCGAAGCATATTATGAAGATGTGAGTGAATTATCACAATAGTGCGAAGTGAAGTTTTGATGGATTTAGTTTTTGGAACTTGTGGTGATTCGAAGCATCCTTAGGGGATGTTTGCTTCTGAATTAGAGTTGAAAACTCAACTTGAGGATTGGTTTGAGCAGAGTTGTTTATTCGAGCGGGTCACCGTGGAGTGCTACCGTTGTGTTGTTCAAGAAGAACAAAGGTCGCTTAAGTGGGTGTGTCGTTTTCAGACAAAGGAACAAAGTGGATGTTGAGGACAAGTATCTACTTCCAATGACTAATGTTGGATAGATCGGTCATTTGGAGCTTTTGTGTTTAGTGGGATCGATGTGAAGTCTGGCTGTCTATGGGCTAGTGTGATAGCTGAAGATGTTTAGACAATGCTTTTCAAGACAGTGTATGGTCCTGGCGAGTATTTGTTGATGTCATTAGTGCGACTAATGCGTCAGGTATGATTTTGAAATGTTCGGACAGTACTCTCATGAGTGGCTGTAAGAGTTATTTCGTGTTCATGGATATTATTTGGTTCAAATCAAGTTAAGGAATTATAGCAAGCATCTGAGCTTTGCGTTATCAGTAGTGAAGCTAGATCAGTGCATGTCGAGTATTCTAAAGAAAGAGTTTTAAACTGTTGGACGAGAGTGCCTTAAGTAAGTGACTTAGACGGTGATATTTTGGACAATTCCGTGAAGATTTATTTTGTATCTTGTAAAAGACTTTAAGGGGTTATTTCAGAGCTTAGAAGTTCTTTTGTTTTGTATGGTTAGCTTGTGAGTTTTATGGAATATCTTTTTATAAGTTGGTATTGATCGTGGGTACTTTGACTTGAGATGGTTGAGTCGCTACTTGGACTTCGAAATGGGAAGCGAATTTGTTTGAACCATTGCAAAGTTTAGCGAATGCTTCGATTTTGATCTTGTTTTGTACTAGAGAACCTTGTGCGGTATATTGTGATATTTCATTTTGGAATTAAGATATATTTCGAGATAGAGTTGGAAAAGTGCATTACTACCTTGGAATGATTTGATTTTTTTTCATAAGGAAAAATTCTCGGACGCGTGAGTTAGAGTTTGATGCGGTTGTGCTCATTTGAAATCTTAAAGGTGTAGATGTTAACGACGAGGAGATTGGAATTGTTAAAGACAATTCAAGTTTGAGTGCGATCTATAAAGAGACTTCATCTGTTGTTGGGTTTAGTATGTTGATATCGCGGATAACCCAAGAAGATTTGATTTGAGGATTAGTTATTTTGAAGAATGTTGGATGTTTATTTTGGGACACTTGTTGAGATTAAGCTCAGAAGGTCATTAAGGATTTGTTCACTACTAACATATGTATTTTGATGGATACAAATGGTCGCGGTGGATTATTAGATTATGACTAAGATAAGTCTTGATGGTATAGAATTTTGAGATGGTTTGGTAGCCACAGGTACCTTAAGATGATTGATGTTTTATTAAGGCAAATGTACTATTGTGACTAAAGTCGGTCGCGACGGTGTTCATGATTGGATTCCATAGAAATTGATGTTATAGTTCTAAGTCCGACCTGTGTTGTAAGTCAGGAGTATGAGACGAAGTTGATGGGTTGAGTTCTTGAGAGATTATTTTGGTTTGAATTACCACTTTGGAAGATTGAAAGTTATGAATGGTGTTTCGAATAAGAAACCTGTGTATTGATCGATGCGACGATACGAGGATAGTGATTACTTAGATATATTTTGGGAATTGAATTGGTATAAGGGAAGACTTCGTTGAAGTCAAGTGTATGTTTGGACAATATTTGAAAAGGTCAAACTATGTCGTGTATTTTAGAGGATCAATGGACGTTGATCAATCGAGAATGAATGAGTAATTTTTCGAGTGGATAAGGCTGATGTTACGAGGTGTCCTGATGGGTGTACGCTTTAAATGTATCCATTCTGAGTAATTGTGAAGTTGAGGATTAACCAAGTTGTTTTACGTAACACCCTGTTTTAATTAATATTATATTAATATTTTCGAATTACCGATTGATGTTTATTTTGCGACGAGATTAAATATATTAATCGATATATATGATAATATATTTGGCAACGTTCCGTTCGGATCCGATATTTAATTCCCCGGAATTATTTGAATTAATTGAATTGATGATATAATTAGTAAGTTAGGGGTGTGGGGAGCAATTGTTGAGGATTGGGTTTTCACCCTTGGCTTACTAGTAGAAATACCTTTATAAACCATTTCTCCTCATTTTCCTTCCATTCAATTACCAAAACCAAACATGGGAACTTGGAAGCTAGTAATTATAAAAGCCATTTCCCTTCCTTTTCTTTCCATCTTTCCTCACATAAAACCAAACTTGGTCTTAGAGAGAAGAAGAGAGGGTTTTGGAAAGAAGAAGAAGAAGGAGAGCAAGAGAGCAAGAGAGGAAGCTTGAGGTTGAGCTTTGTAGAATCATCATGGGTCATCCAAACTAGAGGTAAGGGGTTTGATTCTTCATCTCATATTGTTAGGTTTTAATAGATATATTTTGGATTTGGGGGTGAAATTGATAGTTGATTTTATAGGGTTTTATTGGTTGATTGTTGGAATGGTTTAGAAGAGTTGGATTAGGAGTATGGTTTGTGGGTGTATTAGGTGCTAGCTTGTAGAAATCAAGAGTATTGAAATGGGAAAGAAAACCATGGTAGTAGAATGAGAAAAACTCAAAAAGATGAAGTTTTCACGCAGGTCCATCAACACGGGCCGTGTTGATTAACACGGTCGTGTTTCCCTCTTGTATAGGAATTTTGGTTAGTGCAGGCCAATCAACACGGGCCGTGTTGATCAACACGGGTGCCCGTGTTGATTCACTATCTTGGGTGATTTTTGCACGTTCTGATGGCTTTTCAACACGGGTTGTGTTAATGCACACGGGGGCCCGTGTTGATGCTTCTGTAGCCTCTAAAATTCTGATTTTTCGCATTTCCTTTGGAACCCGATTGTGTTCCGATTTTGGTAAATTCGACGACGGAGCAAGTTACTCCGAATTCAACGAAAATTGACGTGCTTGCTAAGTTTGACGTGTAGAATGTAGTGATGAGGTTAGTTTTTAGAAGTTACGAGTTTTTGCGAGATGACCCGAAATAGGATTAATTACGGTTTAATTGAATCGGATTTCGTTTTAGTGGATTTAAGACACGTATGGACAATCCGATTACGATGATGATGATTAGGAGCAATGCCGGTTATTAGGGATGGCTTTTGCGACGATGATAGGTGTTTGACTATCTTTCCGTATTTAGAATTTAGTGAACGAATTGATAATGAGGTGGGGTGATCAAACATACTGTTTGCGACGACGTATTAATTAATGAATACTTGATGATTTGCGATGAAATAATATATGTCTTTGTACATGATGATGTGACGATTATATTGATGTTGTTGATAAATGATTCCGATTTATGAATGCATGACTTGTGACGATGATGAATTGTTTAGGGATGTTTTGCATAATGCAAATATAATGCGATGATATATTTATCTTGATTTGGATAAATTATGGCGATGTGGGCTTTATGCCAATTTTGATAAGTGACAATGATGTTTTTGTGTTGTGTTAGTTATTATCGAGTCACATACATTGCATTGGCGACGATGGGCTTTTATGCCAAGCGACGAGGCTTTTATGCCAAGCGACGAGGCTTTTATGCCAAGTGTTCCTAATTATGGACAAAGCGACGGGTACCACATGCATAACATAGTCGTGTCTCATGGAGTCAGTTATGTTTATGTTTGAGTTGTTTGGCGTTGGGTTTTTAATTGATTGATGATGATTGAATTGCGATGATGTGTGATGCTTTGTTTGGTGATGATCTTTATGATGAATAGGAAATGAATATGACTTGATAATTTCATGATAACTAGGCGATGAATATAAATGGGGAGTTTTGTGATGATTTAATTTAGATGAAATGCTTAATACAATTATGATGTGATGATATTTGTGACGATGGGCTTTTATGCCAAAAGCGACGATGGGCTTTAGCCAATTTGTGATGATTTGTTTGTGTTGCTCATGTTGTTAGCATTGTTTAATGTTGTTGGTTGATGTTGTTGTCTATGATTGTCGTGTTAATTAGTGATGTATTAGCATGTGACGATTTCGTGGTGACGAAGGTTTATGTGTTGTTGTGACGAAGTATGTCGATGAGGTTATGGCGATATAGTGTAGATTATACACATTAGAATGACGATCGAAGTAAGTGAGGTTTAGATATGCGTTGGGATGCACTTATTAACTTATATCCTTTACAATTCCAAAACTATATATATATATATTATCATGCCTTTAAATATATGTTTTGGATTATCTCACCCTTTACTTGTTTCGCCGTTACCTTTATATTGGTAACGTGCAGGTTATGAAGATGGAGTTTATAGTTGTTGTTAGTTGAGTCGGTGTCCCTCTGATACGTAGCACTCGGGGGGAAACATTTATGTTGTCTTGTTGTTGATTCTTTTGGTGTTCTTCCTTTTGTATATAGAATCATACTTTATGAAAATATGATTTATTAAGGAAGTTTATTAAAGAAGATGTTTTGATGTTTTTGAATCAATTTATGTCTTTCGGGGATGCTATGTATCCGAGATTGATACTTTAAAGAAAATTGTTTAAAGTGAGTTATTTTTGAAGGTGTGACACCTCAGTATTTAATTTATGAAATTTTTAAATTACTCTGATTTTTGCATATAAAATCTTGGGTAGATTTGGGGTGTTACATTTTACGGTTGGCACCTTATGCGTAAAAGTGAAGCAGCATGGTTTAGATATCGAGCATTGAATTTTTAGCGAGTATGCGAGATGGTTGGATTTGGACTAGTGAGCTATAGTCGCAAGTCGTCTGTATAAGCCCTAGAATGAGTGGTGTATCGCAGTTCGGTTATGTTTGAGTAACTTGTTTTGTTCAAGGGTTGTACGTTGGTGATCTACAAGGACGATTTGACCTTGTGATTTTCTGGAATGAGAGCGATAACTGCAAGAGTAATTCTTGAGTTTGTACTTATGTGTGAATGAAGGCACCTTTTTTGTGTTTGCGTAGCACGCGTGGTTCTATCCTATTTTGATTGTTTTAGTTTTGGTTTGTATAACCATTTTGTTGTCTTCGCTTTAGAGATGGAGTCGATGTTGTGTCGTAGGACTTTATGTTCCTATCTTTGGTGACTCGTTTCCGAGGTGTCGGTTCGAGTGTGTGACTAATTCCATGATTGAGACGTTAGGATGGTACCGATCTTGTTTGTTTAGTTCTCGAGCGAACCGGTGTGTCTGCGACTTGTTTAGTTGTTGGGTGTTTGTTGGTTGTTGAGTGCATTGTATAGGCATTGCATTTCGGCATGGTTGATCTTGACTGGACGTTGTGGTTAGGGAGATACCCTTGTGTTTGGTGTATTTTGTATGTTGTTTAATTGACGCGAGGATTTAGTGGACAAATGCGTAGGCATGTCCCGATTTGTTCGTTTTGATCGAAATTTCGAGGACGAAAAGTTTATAAGTAGGGGAGAGTTGTAACGCCCGTTTTAATTAATATTATATTATATTAATATTTTCGAGTTACCGATCAATATTTATTTTGCGAAGAGAGTAATTATAGTAATTGATATATCTATTAAATATATTTCGCGACGTTTCGTTTGATCCAGTTTTTATTCTGTTCGGTTCGGTAAAATATTATTCGGACCGATATTTAATTCCCCGGAGTTATTTTAATTAATTGAATTAATAATATTAAATAATTTAGGGGTGTGAGGATTAATTGTGAAGGATTGGGTTTACACCCTTAACTAGTAAGAAAACATAGTTATAAAACCAAATTTTCCTCATTCTTCCCATTTTACAAACAAAAGCCAAGAATAGAAACCTAGAGAGAATGAAAGGGGTTTTGGGAGAAGAAGAGCAAGAGAAGAAGAAGAGGAGAAAGAGCAAGCATGAGGTTGGGGTTTTGTTGGAGCATCTTGCAATGAACCAAGCTAGAGGTAAGGGGTTTGATTTCTTCATCTCATATAGTTAGGGTTTTGGTTGATATATTTTGTGGATTTGGGGAAAAATTGATAGGTTGATTTATGAGCTTTGGGTGAATGATTGATCAAATAACTTAGAGAAATTGAGTTAGGAGTATGGATTATGGGGGTTTTATTACTAAGCTAATATGAACTAGGAGTTGTAGAATGAAAAACATGAGAAACTATATAAAGAAAAACCAGAAAAATAGCATAGACAGTATAATAGGGAAATGGTGGAACGAGGAGGAAGATGGACTTGGGGCGCCACCCAGCTCGAGGCGTTGTCCCAAGCCCTCCACCCTTCCTTTAATCACCATGGGAAGTTCGTCCCTATAGGAGTAGGCAGGAGCAATAAAAAATGGCATTTTGCTGTTTTGTTATGTTTTCTGTAAGTCTGTATTTCTGCATAATTTTAAGTTTCCTGCATAATTTTTTCAATAGCTTCTGTTTCTTTCAATTCCCATAAATCCTTATACTATTAGTTGGTATTAATAAAATATAATTAGGACTTAAGTTAGCTGATTAAATTTGGAACCCGATTATGTTCCGATTTCGGTAAATTCGACGACGGAGCAAGTTGCTCCGAATTCAACGAAAATTGACGTGCTAGCTATGTTCGACGTGTAGAACGTAGTGGTGAGGTTAGTTTTTAGAAATTACGAGTTTTTACGAGATGACCCAAAATAGGCCAATTTACGATTAAATTGAATCGAACTGCGTTTTAGTGGAGTTAAGGCACGTATGGACAATCCGATTTCGATGTTGATGATTTTGATTAATACCGGTTATTAGGAATGGCTTTCGCGACAATTATAGGTGTTTGACTATTTTTCCATATGTGGATTTTAGTGAATTAATTGATAATGATGCAGTATGAATAAACATAAGGTTTGCGACGGTGTATTTATTAATGAATACTTGTTGATATGTGATGCGATGATATATGTGTTTGTGCATGACGATGTGATGATTATATTGATGTTGCTAATAAATGCTTCCGATTTGTGAATGCATGATTTTTGATGATGATGAATTATATGTGACGTTCTGCATAATGCAAATATGATGCGATGATATATTTATCTTGATTTGGATAAATTATGGCGAAGTGGGCTTTATGCCAATTTTGATGAGCGATGATGATGTTTTTGTGTTGTGTTGTTTTATTGTCGAGTCACATACATTGCATTGGAGACGAGGGCTTTTATGCCAAGCGACGAGGCTTTTATGCCAAGCGATGAGGCTTTTATGTCAAGCGACGATGGGCTTTATGCCAAATGTTCCTAATCATGGACAAAGCGACGGGTACCACATGCATAACATAGTCGTGTCTCATGGAGTCGGTTATGTTTATGTTTGAGTTGTTTGGCATTGGATTTAATTATTGGATGATGTTGAATTGCGATGATATATGATGTTTTGTTTGGTGATGATCTGTATAATTTCATGATGACTATGCGATGAATATAAATGATGAGTATTGCGATGATTTAACTTGATGAAATGCTTAATGCAAATATGACGTGATGATGTTTGTGATGATGGGCTTTTATGCCAAAAGCGACGATGGGCTTTAGCCAATTTGTGATGATTTTATTTATGTTGCTTATGTTATTATCATTGTTTGATGTTGTTGTTCATAGTTTATGTGTTGTTGTGATGATTTATGTCGATGAGGTTGTGGCGATAAAGTGTTGATTATACACATTAGTATGACGATTAAAGTAAGTGAGATTTAGATATGTGTTGGAATGCACTTACTAACCTATATCTTTTATAATTCCAAAACTGTATATATATGCTATCATGCCTTTAATTATATGCTTTGGAGTATCTCACCATTTACTTGTTTGGTCGTTACTTTTATATTGGTAACGTGCAGGTAATGAAGACGGAGAGTATAGCTGCTATTAGTTGAGTCGGTGTCGCTCTGATACGTAGCACTTGGGGGGAATATTTATGTTTTCTTGTTGTTGTTCTTGTGTTGTTATTCCTTTTATGAATAAGAATCATACTTTATGAAAATATTATTGTTAAGGAAGTTTAATTAAGAAGATGTTTTGATTTTTGTGAATCAATTTATGATTTCCGACGATGCTATGTATCCGAGATTTATACTTTAAAGCAAACTGTTTAAAGTGATTTGATTTTGAAGGTGGGATGTCTCAGTATTGAATTTATGAAATTTTAAATTACTCTGATTTTTGCTTATAAAACCTTGGGTTATATTGGGGTGTTACAAAATGTCTTGAGAAGTAGGAGGGCAAATTTTGGGGTATAACAACGGTGATTGGACAAATTATCTGGATATGAAGTTAATGATTGATACGTAAGTGACATTATTCTAAATATTCGTGTGTATTTATATATTTAACTATTTATATGTCATTGCTCTAAATATATATTTTTATTTTGTCAGATCAATACAAGTATTCTGATGTCAAAAGGAAGCTCGGGTACCACGGTCTAAATCAAACAACATTAATTAGATCAAAATGCAGGTATATTAATTTCCACAATTTCGCTTATAATATTTATGCTACTTGATAAAATAAGACATCTATATATTCTTATTTGTTTTTCTATGTAGTGTCCTCAATAACAAAACATTGCGGATACTTCGTTTTGAAGTTTATCAAAGAAATCATTCAAATGAATGAAATAGAGATTCCAGTCACGGAATGGATTTATAACTTAGGATTTGTTTTATTACTTATCGGATATTTCATATAATTTATTACTTTTAACTAAATCATGCATATTTTTTGTTTTGTTATGTAGTACTTTGATGAACATAAGTGTGCATATTACACGAAACTTCAGTTGGAAGAACTCAAAGAGGAATTGTGTCAATATTTTATTGAGCAAAGATTCATATAAGGTATGAATACATTATTGTGTGAAAATGGTTATTAATACATTGTTGTCTGTATACAATACTGACCGTGTTATTATGTTCATATCTTGCAGGACCAGGACCTTGAATATATATGTACATTAGGACTGATTTACTTATTGTTATATAGCTGATTTTTTTAGGGTTGATTTTGATTATGTTAAAAATATGTTAATTGAATTACAATGGTGTATATATATTTTGGATAATAATGGTATATAATGGTATTTGTATATAATATTTAAATTTGGTATTTGGATAACAATGGTATATAATGGTATTTGTATTTGTATAACAATAATATATAAATGGTATTTGTATATAAGATTGTAAATTACCGGTTTATGAATTACAGGTTTATGAAATAATCTTTGCAAAATCGAGTTTAAAATTATTTAAATTTTTTAATTTTTAGTAAAAAACCTATGAAAGCGCTTTTAGGTAAAAAGCGCTGCCTTAGGCCATCTATTAAAGCGCTTTTTGAGTAAAATCATTGCCTAAGGTATACCTATGAAAGTGCTTTTAAAAGCGCTTTCATAGGTAGGCTAAGGCACTTTCATAGGTGGCTATGGCCTAAGCGTTTTCCTAAAGCCTCTGAGGCATTAAGGCATTCTAAAGTAGCAAGAAGCGTTTTCGGAAAAAGCGCCTCATGCTACATATGAAAGCGCTTTTTAGTAAAAAGCGCTTTCATATGTAGGCCTACGAAAGCGCTTTCCTAAACAAAAAGCGCTGCTAAAACCTATAGCAGCGCCACCTACGAAAGGGCTTTTAAGCGCTTTTAAAGCCCAAAAAAAGCGCTTTTGTAGGTCTTTATGGCGTAGTGAAAGTTGTTCTCCCTCCGAGATTAAGAAATCTACCTGACCAATTGGAAAGACGCTTCTTCAACTTCTCTAACAAACCACTCCAAGACGAGATAGGACGTGGATTCAAACAAATTTGAATACCAAGGAACTTGAAAGAATATCCTTCAATTGACACCAAAACCCGCTACTTCTTCAAAACCTCCGAGGACCGATTTTAGAGCCCGAACATGATTCCAATCACCCTCCCCTACAAATAAAGTGTCGTCTGCGAATTGAAAAATGTCCGCATCCACACTCTCTTTGATACCAAAACTTGAATAGATCTTAATTCCTTGACATTTCTTACCAAACTCGTCAACCCTTCCACCGCTAAAACGAACAAGAAAGGCGATAATGAATTGCCCTGCTCAAACCCCTTCCCATCCTAAAATCCTTCGGTGAGATCTCATTCACCAAAACAGACATAAAACTATAAAATAATCGTCGCATCCATCTAACTAAACCACCTTTCCCCGATACCCATCCTCTTTATAATTATTAATACCCATCCTCTTTATAATTATTATTCAAAATTTAATGTCATATAACATATAGGGGAAGACTTTGTCACTATGTTATTTGTTCCCAAAATCACATTTCCGAAAATATCTATTTGTTGTCATACCATACATAGCAAGATTACATCAACGTGTTTGTCTTCTTATTTATTTTTCATCTTGATACGTCATATTTAATTTGCTAGTGCCTAATTATTTTATGAATATTTGTCTACGATTTTAAATTTTCTAAACTACCCATGTGAAAACTTGGCTACCTTATATTATTATCATGTTCCTCACATCTACCTACCTAACCCTTTCTTAAAGAGCCTTGGACCAACCTATGGGGGGCCATTCCTCTTTTTTATTGGATTTTGTTATATATGGATTCAATAACGATGAGTTGCACTTCATAGTATTCTCTCTGTTTTCTTGTAAGTGTGTAATGGAATGACACAAAATATCTAAACATTTCTGGATAAAAATTAGTAAATAATATCGTAAACATGCATTTTATGTTGGGTATCAAAATAACAAAATAATATTAAGACAACTAAAATAAGAGATAAAAGTAAGAGAAGCAATTACCTATTAAACTTTTGGATGATTAAAACATTACAATATATCAATTATTTATATTAATTGTTGTGCTATGAATAGCTAACTTAATTTTCTCCTAACCATCAATAAATTGATGATTCCTATAACTTTAAAACTTTCTCTCCACTACATATAATTGACTTTACATAATAAATTAAATATGGCTTTACTTTCGGACAATCTCCCACTTAAAGCCTTATTTATTTGCTTTCAAAATCTCTCAACTATGTCAATTCCAATGTTGCTACGTTTCTGATAGGCCAGAAGAGTTTCTGCACCAAATAAACTTGTCAGCGTTAATCGGTTTTGTCATAACATCTGCTAAGTTATCTTTAGTGTGAATCTTCTGCATATCCACGCTCCCTTCCTCTACTACTTCTTAAACAAAATGATATTGTACTCCTATGTGTTTAATCCTGGAATGAAAGGGTGGATTTTTTGCAATATTCAAAGCACTCTGACTGTCACAATACACATTAATCTTCTGCTGCTTGTGCCCGAGTTCTTCCAATAACCTTTGAATCCAAATAGCTTCCTTGCATGCTTGGGTAGCTGCCATATATTTTGCTTCTGTGGTAGATAAAGCTACGACAGTTTGTAGCTTAGATAACCAACTTACCGCTCCTCCTGCTAGTGTAAATACATAGCCGATTTTCTTTTGTCAAGATCACCTGCATAGTCTAAATCAACGTATCCTTTGGCAACAAACTCTGATCCTCCAAAACATAATGCAACATCTGAGGTCCCTTTAACATATCTCAGGATCCTCTTCACAACATTCCAATGCTCTCTACTTGGATCTGCCATGAACCGACTGATCATTTCAACTACTTGAGCAATGTCTGGTCTAGTACAAATCATAGCGTACATAAGACTTCCCACTGCTGATGCATACGGTACTCGAGACATCTCCTTCCTCTCCGCTTCACTGCTAGGACACATACTTGAGGATACCTGGCAATTGATAAGAAGTGGGGTAGAGATTGGCTTACAGTCTTGCATGTTGAAGCGTCTCAAGACTTTCCGAAGATAATTCTTCTTAGAGAGCCAAATCTTCCTATCTTTTCTGTCTTAGTGAATTTGCATCCCTAAGATCTTGTTTGCGGGTCCCAAATCCTTCATATCAAACGCCCTAGCCAACTGTGCCTTCAATTCTTGGATTCGATCTTTATTGGGGCCTACCACCAATATGTCGTCCACATACAACAACAAAATAATGAAATCATCATTATCTAACCTTTTGTAATACGTAAAATAATCTGAACTCAGTCTGTTGTATCCAAGGCTCATGATGAAGGAATTAAATCACTTGTACCAACACCTGGGCGCCTGCTTTAAACCGTACAGAGATTTGGTCAACCTGCAAACCAAGTTTTCTTTTTCTTTTTCTTCAAACCCTTCTAGTTGGAGCATATATATTTCCTCTTCAAGTTCTCCATGAAGAAATGCAGTCTTCACATCTAACTGCTCAAGATGTAAATCAAATGCGGCACACATTGCAAGAACTACTCTGATATTAGTAAGTCTTACCACTGGAGAAAATATATCATTGAAATCAATGCCTTCTTTCTAAGCATATCCTTTGACCACTAGTCTAGCACGATATCGTTCCACTTGATCGTTGCCATCTCGTTTAATTTTGAACACCCATTTGTTTCCAATGGCTTTCCGACCTTTGGGAAGTTCAACAAGTTCCCAAGTGGTGTTCCTATGTAAGGCTTCAATCTCCTCCTGCATTCCTTCCATCCACAAAGAAGTATCTGAACCATTCAGTGCCTCATGAAAGGTTGATGGTTCTCCATCTTCTGATAGAAGACAATATGCATCATAACTAGCCATCACATACTCTAATTGCCATGATGGTTTCCTTATCTGACGTGATGTTCGTCTAGCTTGAACATCATCGGCTTCTTCTGGTTCTTGTACCTCGTGATCTGGTTCCATTTCTGCTTCAAAAGAATCTTCTTCTCCAAACTTTCCATCTATATGAATAGTAGTAACATCTTTAGGCGTGCCGTCATTTTCCTGCTCACTTTGCAGTTCATTTTCTGCAAATATGACATCCTGACGATAATCTTGTGGGCAGTGGGATCCTGACGATACCCTTAACACCGTCGGATAGCCCAATATGCATTTTCTAGATTTAGGATCCAGCTTGGTTCTTTCTTGGGAGTTGTACATCACGTACACAGGACAACCAAACACATGTAGAGAAGAATAATTTCCTGGCTTTTTATTCCACATTTCCATCGGTGTCTATAAACCAATCGCAGTTGATGGTGATCGGTTTATCAAGTAACAAGCCGTTTTCACTGCTTCTACCCAGAAGGACTTGGCTAGTCTTGCAGTTCGCAACATAGCTCTAGTCCTCTCTAGGAGAGATCTATTCATCCGCTCTGCTACTCCATTCTGCTGAGGTGTATGAGCAATAGTAAATTGTCTCTTAATACCACCTTGCTTGCAAAATGCCAAAAAATCACCATCTATATATTCTCCTCCATTGTCTATCCTCAAGCATTTTATCTTTTTACCAGTTTCAAGTTCCACTAGTGCTTTGAACTCCTTGAATATTGGATACACATCTGACTTCTTTTTGATCGGGTACACCCACAATCGCCTGGAGTAGTCATCAACGAATGATACAAAATATTTTTCTCCTCCTGTGGATATTTCTGGTGACTCCCACACATCAGAATGAATCAAGTCCAGTATGTGATTGCTTCTAGAATTTGACTTAGCAAACTTTAATCTATGTTGCTTGCTTATCACACAGTGCTCACATAAAGGTAAATTTATCGTTTTGAGCTCAGGTATGAGATTACGTTCTGCAAGAACTTTCAAGCCTCGTTCTGACATATGGCCTAGTCTGCGATGCCACATTGTCGTTGAGTTTTCTTGACTAGTTGATGCAACTGACACATCACCCTCTAGCAACGTCTCTCCCATAAGAATGTATAAATTTGCAGATAGCTTTTCTGCCTTCATCACTACTAGAGCACCTCTCACCACCTTCAAGATCCCACCTTCAATATGGGTCTTGCACCCGAGGTCATCTAATTGTCCAATAGACAATAAATTCTTCTTCAACCCTTTCATATGTCGTACCTCTTAAATTGTGCGAATAGCGTGACATTTTATTTTGATGAGACACCAACAATTTCTAAGGCGTAATCATTTCCCATGAACACTGATCCTTCTGAGATAGGTTGATAAGTGTAAAACCAATTTCGTCGAGGAGTCATGTGCCATGTTTCTCCTGAATCAATTATCCAAACGTTAGTGAGATGTTTACTACTCTTGGAACCAGTTGTTGCTCCACTATATAGAATCTCTCCATCATCAGAGGTATTGGCAATACATCTCTGAGATGAACTTGCCTCATAAGACTTCTCACCATTCTTCTTAAACCAACAATTCTTTTTCAAGTGCCCTTTCTTGCCACAATTGTAGCATCTCACGTTCATCTTACTTCGAGATTTTGATCTACCATGATTTTGGCTCACACTAGGGCCACGTTCCACTGATCTGCCTCTCGTCATTGTCAAAGCTTCTATTTGTTTTGAGTTTTCTTGACGTTCTTCCTTATTTATACGCCTGAACTCTTCCTCAAGAATAGCTCCGACAACATCATCAAAGTATAGACGGTCTGTAACATTATTATTTGTTAAGTTAACGACAAGTGGATCATATGAATTTGGTAAGCTCTGAAGTAGAAGTTCTGCACGTTCATTTTCTACTATGCTAAAATTTGCCAATGTAAGTTGAGCAAACATTGTATTTAGAGTGTTGATGTGATTTGTCACAGATGTGGATTCACTCATTCGAAGAGTATAGAGTCTTCTCTTTAAGAAAATGCGGTTGTGTAGTGACTTGACCTCGTATAATTTTATGAGGACATCCCATATCTCCTTTGCAGTTTTCTTTTCGGCAACGCTAGACAAAACTGAATCCGCCAATGCTAAGTGCAAATTGGCAACAGCGTTGCTATCCATCTCATTCCACTTTTCGTCAGATAATCCCTTAGCTCTATCTTCAATTGCTGCTAAACAATTATCCTTCCTCAGGATTGCTTTTATCTTCAGTTTCCACAGGGAGAAATTACTCCCATTGAACTTCTCAATCTCAAATTTTGCTGTCATGGTTTTACACCAAACAATTAGCAACTGAACTGGCTAACACAATTTCACCGTGAATAGCAAAGTATATGTGAACAGTATTGTATAATTTTACCGTACACTAGAATGAATTCGGTATACGTTAACAATCACTGTAAAAGTATACAATCACACGTGTGAATAATAACCATGACCGACAGCGGAATATGAACCTACACCAATAGCTTTGATACCACTGTTGGGTATCAAAGTAACAAAATAATATTAAGACAACTAAAATAAGAGATAAAAGTAAGAGAAGCAATTGCCTATTAAACTCTTGAATGATTATGGAATGATTAAAACATTACAACGTATCAACTATTTATATTAATTGTTGTGCTATGAATAGCTAACTTAATTTTCTCTTAACCATCAATAAATTGATGATTCCTATAACTTTAAAACTTTCTCTCCACTGCATATAATTGACTTTACATAATAAATTAAATATGACTTTATTTTCGGACATTTTAACGCACAAAATATGATTGGTTTTTTAAATGCACACTTCCAAATTAATATTGGCGGTGGAAAAAACTTTATAAAAGTTAACGTGTGAGTTTTAGTTCATTATCTCACTTACACGTTCATCTATCGGATCAAACTATTTTATGAAAATGTGTTTTTCAAATTTAGTTTCTTAAATATCTTAAAAAATATTTATTTTACATGAATTAATAATTTAGTTTCTTGAATATCTAAACAAATACTTATTTTACATGAATTAATAATTTAGTTTCTTGAATATCTTAACAAATACTTATTTTACATGAATTAATTAAACGTATTTTAGGTTTGTTAAAAGTCTAATAAAAGAAATTCACATTTTCATCGTATTAAAAGTGTAAACCACCACTCTAAGACATTATCTTAATATTTCACTGATACTTTTAATTTTAATCACAATTGTTATCGGAATATAAGGTGAAGATGAAGATAGAAGAAAAGAAAGAAAAAAAAAATTAGAGAAAACGGTTATAACAATTTTGGAGAGAGAAACTATATTATAAAAAATTCTTATAAATTCACATTATGAAAACTAATTATAGCTAGATTTAGACATGTGTGATTTGTGGATGTTAATTAATTTTTATTTATTTTGTACTCAATTTAATTATGTCAAAAAAATTATTTAATAAATATGGATTATAAATTTATATTATAATAATCTATTATAAATTATAATTGAGACAATGATTTGAGTTAATTGCAAATAAAAATGTATATTTTATTTAAAAGAAAAGAAAATTTATGTTTGTAAGTTGAAAGTGGCATGGAAGATTTTATTTTATAAATTTTAATAATTTTAAAAGATCTTGATTTATATTTTAGTTTTACATAATTTTTAAAAATTTCTCTCATTTAAATATTTAATTATAAGATGTTAAAGATATGTATTTAATTTTAATCTTAAATTAAAATTAAACTGTATTTTTGTATCAAAAAATCAATACTTTTATTGTTTGTCTTTAATTTACTTGTATGATATTTTAAGAAAAATGTAGATATGAAATTTATAGATTCATTTAAAAGTGTTGCATTATCTATTATTTCTAGGTGAAGTGAAACTAATCTAATCTTGAAAAGTTGTGAAATACATGTTTTAATATTAAAAGTATTTTTAATTGTTGCTTTTGTTCTACGATTTCAAGAAAATAAAAAATATTTTAAAGTGTGTGGATCAAAGCTTCTCTTTTATTTTCAAAATTTTAAAAAATATATTTACTTAGAGTAATTATTGCGTTGTTAGAGTATTTAGTTAAAAATATCTATAAAAAAAAAAATTCAAATATTATTTAAATTAAAGATGAATTATTAATATAAAGGGTTGAACTCCAAACTATTTATCAACATGAAAAAAAAGAATATAAATGTATTGTATCATACTTGAATTTTTACAATGTGATATTAAAATTAGACATTAAATTCAATTATGTCTTTAAATGATTGTACTTTTATTGAAAAATATATGATGAAGTATTATCTTTTCTTCTTTTTTTTAAATTGAAAAATTATAAAATTATTGTAGAAAAACTAAGTAAATAAATATATCAAAATATCATTTCTTCTATTTTTTTATAATAAACAAATTATTATTATATAAATAATGTAGAGATTAAATATATAGATCTGGTAAGAGTGTGACATTAATATAATTCTAGATAAATTAAGAGTAAAATAATTCTGAAAAATTGTGAAATATATACTTTAACATTAAAAGTATTTTTTAAATCTTTTGTCGCTATGATTTCAAGAAAAATATATATTTCAAAGTGAGTGGATCCAAACGTCTCTTTTATTTTATCGTAGATTTTAAAAAATATTATTAGTTGGAGTAATTATTGAGTTATTATGATATTTAATTAAAAATGATCACGAATATCTTCATTTCAATAATAAGGATTAATTATCGTAAAGTATTGAATCCCAGACTATTTATCAATATGCAAGAAATAAATATATGTGATTTTTGCGAAATGGTTTTAAGATTAAACGTTAAAGTATTATTTATTTAAAATATATGATGAATAATCATCTCATTTATTTTTTAAAATCTAAATATTCTTAAATTATATTAGAAATACTAAGTAAAAAAATATATCAAAATATCTTTTATTTTATTTTTATAATTAAAAAATATTTTAAGACAAATATGAATAGTATTTTATGAAATTTATGAAAATAATATATATGAGCAAATTAGTTGTATATTTAAAAACCATTTTTTTTAATATAATTAAAATTATATTTGTCTAATAATTTCTTGCACTAAAATAATAAAAATAAATTTATTGGGAGTAAATAGTATGATATTTTTTAAAACAATAAAAGTTAATAAATAAATATTATTATATTTTTTATTTGTGAGGATTCGAACCCATGAGTTTTCATAAAGAGCAACAATACATTATAACCTTTGAAAATTGAATACAGACTATGAGAGATGTCATATAGAAAAATAATGATGTGCCACAAAAAGGAGTTAAAGTATTGTAAGATAGAAGTTGAAGTGTCGCAATGCATTGGATTTAATTGAGATAAATAAAATTTATTTAAATACACAATAAATCAAATGTCATGTAGGCAATGCTAAGGTTAACAATAAAGCTAAATTATCACGTGGACAAAGAACTACTAAATCCAATAAAGCTAAATTTCTAGACTTGATTTCTCGAAAAATGAAATTTTGTATCAATGTGGGTGCTTCTTCTGTGCAGGACTGGGTTTTTCACAAAATTTATGGCATATTTGTTGTCAATCATCAAGTTCACATGCATGCTCACATTGATCTTCAAATCCTGCAACACATTCATTAATCAAACAGCTTGACATGCAGGCAAAGCACCTGTAATGTATTCAGCTTCACAAGTTGACAACACAACCACTAGTTACTTCTTGGAGCACCAAGAAATGAGACTTCCCTGATACTTGAAAAAATATCCTTAAATACTTCTTCTGTCAACTTTGTTTCCACACCAATCAGATTCTAAATAACATATTAGCTATTTAACATCAGAAGAGAACAACACTCCATACCCCATAGTCCCTCTAAATACACCTCAATATTTTGACAATAGCTTGGTAACGTGACCACTTTGGTTTGTTCAAAACCTACTCACAATTTCAACCACATAGCAAATATAAAGTCTGGTGTTACATAAATATCTCAATGAGTCAACCAAGTATTTAAAAGTTATAACATCTACATTATCATCAAACTGAAACTCAGATCTCACCAAACACTTGTGTTTCCCGACTCCGTAAAATTAAGAAATGAAACCCTATTACGATTTCGACCATGAATTCAACATGAATTAAGGAGCAACGAAACGAATTACATGCATCCCACGTACACTCATATTTTTCGGTGAATCAAATCGGAGTTCTAAATATCAATTGTAAATGCACAAAGGTAAAAGAGAAAGAAAGAAATGACGGTTACAACAAATTTGTTGAGAAAGAAATTGTATATTAAAAATTTATAGACTTTCTTACTTAAAATCTTAATTACAAAATTATTTATATACACAAAATAAACTGTCACGTAAGTCCAAATAAAAAACTATACTCAATAGTTAAGCTAATAAAATAAATTAGAAATAAAAAACTATATTTAATAGTTAAGCTAACAAAATAAATTAGAATCTCAGAAGTTAAATATATTTCTTAGACGTACTCTCATAAGCTTCTTCTTATTAATACAAATATTTTTAAGTATATTTAAAGGTGTTAGATGAAATTTAAATGAACCATATTTTTCATGAGTTCGTATACCTCTATTTTAGTTGTTTTTTCATCTTATAATGCCTATAGCTGAAGCATCAATGAGAATTCAAGTCTTACCTCCAAATCCATATGTTAAAAATTGTACGCGCCTCATTGCATCCAGAATGTTTGATGGATATCTTTTAAGCATTAGTTTGAACTTCGCAAGAAAACTTAATATTTTCCCAAGTAAACCAAAAGGTCGCTAATTAGTAATATTTATAATGTATTTACATAGATTGTTATATTTATTAAAAGATAAAGTGATTTTCCTTATTTAAAGCACAAATGTAGATAGTAACAACGGATGCACATATCATTAGAGAAAAGTAAAAAATAACATGCAAGTAAAAGAAAATATGTTATAAAGATGATCCAGGCATCTTTCGAATCATTCGTCAATCTTTGTGTGGTAATTTCATTTGACTCCAAAATTTATTTTCTAATTATCATGAATATTTAACAAAACACTTACGTCCAACTTCTTTGTACATAACCCTCATGTTCAATTTCAATCATCAGTGTCTTGGACGAGTTTACAATTGACGAAGGTTTAGTCAATCGTTAAATGTCTTATTATAAACTAGTGAGAGACTCGTGCGTTAATATTGACGAAATAATTTTTTTAATATATATATATATATATATATATATATATATATATATATATATATATATATATATATATATATATATATATAAAAATTTATATTTATTGGAAAAACACAATAAAAAATTATGAAATCAAAATATTATAACGAATAATATGATTATACAAAATATAATAATAAATTTGATAAATAATGTATTTAGATACATATGTGAATTTAAATTGAATTACGTAATGTTAAAATAAATTTAATGTATTAAGTAATTTAAATTAAAAAAAACGGGTAACATGGAGATAGAAAGAAAAAAATTAACATTTGAAAATAATTGTAAAATAGTGACCCGTAAGATAAAAAGTTAGTTGTGTGAATGATATGTAGTATTATTCAATTTCATAAAATATATTTTTAATTTTATTAAATTTAAATAATAGATTAATTAATATTTAATGAGAAAGTACAATGAAAAATTATGAAATAAAAATATTACAACAAATAATATGATTATACAAAATATAATGGTAAACTTGACAAATGATGTATTTACATACACATGTGAATTTAAACTGAATTACGTAATGTTAAAATAAACTGAATGTGTTAGGTAATTTTAAAAAAAACTTGTGACATGGAGAAAGAAAAAAATTAACATTTAAAAATAATGATAATAATTTGATAGTGACTCATAAGATAAAAAGTTAGTTGTATGAATGATATGTAATATTATTCAATTTCATAAAATATATTTTTAAATTTATTAAAGTTAAATAATAGATTAATTAGTATTTAATGGAAAACTACAATTAAAAATTATGAAATCAAAATATTATAACAAATAATATGATTATACAAAATATAACGGTAAACTTGATAAATGATGTATTTAGATACACATTTGAATTTAAATTGAATTACATAATGTTAAAATAAACTGAATGTATTAAGTAATTTTTTAAAAAAAAACTTGTGCGATGGTGAAAGAAAAAGAATTTACATTTGAAAATAATGATAATAATTTGGTAGTGACCTGTAAGATAAAGTTAGTTGTGTGAATGATATATAGTATTATTCAATTTCATAAAATATATTTTTAATTTTATTAAAGTTAAATAATATATTAATTAGTATTTTCACTAATAATAAACAAATAGAAAAGATAAAATATGTTATAAAATGTAAGTTTCAAATTAGATATTTAAGTGTAAAAGAATCAATTATATTAAAATTCAAATGTATTAAATAATCATATAAAATGAAAAGAGAAGAGAGAGAGAAAAGATAAAGTAGTGTAAGATGGAAAAAAAAGTTTTTTAATTTGGCCCAATGAGAAGTTGACAATTGGTGTAGGAAATGAGAAAAGTTGAAAAAGTTAAGGGTTATTTTTTTAGTTACTAAAATATCCAAAGTGTAGTGCAATTTTTTTTATAAAAAAGAGTAGTTTAGGTAGTTTGAACAATTTCTTAGTATATGTTAGATAGTAGAAGGTTCGAGAAAATCCAAGCACAACGGAATAATTCAATAACATAATTTCTTCCAAATATCAAATACAATTTAGAGACAATTAACAAAAACAATTCAAACAACACAACACAAATTTATCGTAGAAAAACCTCTGTTAATGAGAACTAAAAAACTACGGGACTCGTAGTCCATTTAAATCTTCCATTATAATCAACAATGCGTACAAGTAAGGTTCTCTCTAAAATTAGTTAGATGCATACATTCACATCATCAAGATTTGCAATCTATCTTGGAATACAACAATAATCAAGAGAGACAAAATGCCAAGAAATTCTGACCTCAAAGACGGACTCGACAAACCGACTTAGAAAGCTCAGAATCCAATTAAAATCGCACAGAATGTGCTCCTATGAGTCATGAACATTTTGTAAAAATTTTAGGACGATCCAACCGTTAAATTTTGCGCAAGGTCCGATTTAATGGAACTGCTATGTGTTGATAAGGTTGCCATATTTCACCCTTCTCTCTATTTTTCACTTGTTGTTTTTCACACTAAAACATATTCCTCTTTGTTAAATTTAGATAATAATAACACAGACTTATACACATATGGACCACTAACCCACATAATTTAGGTCCACTCCAAATAGGAGAGATAGTCCAACATAAATAAATAAGGATATTTCTTATTCCACCCCATAGAGGTGAAAGACACCATATGCAATTCCGAAAATGCCTCTGGAAAATCGAAAATCTATTTTCGGTTCGCATCCTCACCACTTATAATTCACTCGTTTTGAGATACACCCTTCAAAGAGAAAAAAATGGAATCAAAAATGCACTTCCGGTACAAACCGGAAATACATTTTCTTTTTTTTAATAAAGAATACATATCCATACCAAGTGGCTCATGCTACTTTTTGTTGTTATGGCAACATATTTATTCTTTATTAAAAACTGTAAATACATTTCCGATTTGTACCGGAAGTGCATTTCTGGTTTTATATAAATGCAATTTAAAAAAGGTGTGCACATGAAATATACTTATGATTTTGAAGAATATTTTTGAAATTTTATGTGGTGCATAAGAAATACATGAGGTAGGTTAAAAAAATCCCCATAAATAATACCTCATGTATATAAATGTTGAATGTTTGTTACAATTTCATCAGGTAATAGTCAAACAATTTGGAATCAATTCAAGTTTTCGTGAAAAATTCAAAGCATTACACATAAATTTTAGGCAATTTTTTATTCCACCCCATAACATTCTTACGCACCACGCAAATTTCTTAAAATGCCCCTAAAAACCGAAAGTATACTTTTGGTTCGCACCCTATATCATACAAATCACGTTAAAAAAGGGTTGGGTGTAAACCGAAAGCATAACTACGGTTCCAAATCGTAAGTATATCTCTAGTTTTTGGACGCACTTAAGGGCGTCAGAAACTCTTCCTTTCCCCATAACAACAAACTTTTTCGAAAACAAACATAAACTCTCTCAAACACTCCTTTCAACCCTTTCTCTCAAAATTAATTTTTTTCTCAAACAATCAACACATACAATCAAACATTGGATAAATATAACAACTAAAAGAATCAAGCAAGTAAAAACCATCTTCAATAAACAAGTAAGTGGATTAAGTTATTTTTAGAGTTTATGTAATTTCTATTGAAATTAACGAAATAGGATTTTAAATGTGTTTTTTTACGTAGTTTATATCATTAGGAGTCATTAGAACACTACTTGTAAACTTTATTTGATGATGAATGCATGTTTTTTTACACATTTGGGGTTTTGAGGAGGGCTGCTACGTAACTCTATTTTTGTAGAGAAAATCGGAGGTTTATTTCTGGTTTTGGAGAAGAACAAAATCAGAGGTTTATTTCCAGTTTCTGTCTGCATTTTTTTTTGCCTTTTTTCCACTGTAAACCACAGTCTAAAGTTTCGTTCTTACCTCTGCAGGAGATATGGCTGAGAGACCGTCACGTTTGAGGCATGGTCGGGTTGCACAATATGCTTATGTGCAGAGAGAGAGGACTCAGGCAACACAAGTTGCTTCAACATCTAGACAAGCTACATCAGATGCATATTCTTCTGGTTTTAAGTCTTCCCCGTCTACATCTTCCTCCCGTAGCAAATGGGATTCTCTAGTCCATCCTTCGCCGCCTCCATCCTTCCTCAAACGCACATCCTCACCATCCTCACCACCTAGGGTTTTTGAGATGGGATCCTCATCTACTTCACAGGCGGGCCATCTGAGATGAGACTCGTTGCTATACCCCAACATCTGAGGTACCGGTGCCACCCGAGATACCGGTGCCACTCGAGGCACCGGTGGCACCAGAAGAACCAGAGAACCAGCGGCACCCCAGGTCCCTCAGATCTTTGGAGGGGGGCTTCTGACTTATCTCTGCTCGCTTTTTATCTCACCCATGTGGCTAGACATATATGAGATAAAAAGGTATGAAATTTACATTTATATTACACTTATGAATTTACTTATGAATATTATTATGAATTCTAACAATGAATTTTTTCTAGCAGGATTGCGATACACTGAAGGTCATAAACCATCGGAGGAAGATCAACAGGCTTATTACCCCTCCCAAGCCATGGTTTGATGATCTTCTACACCTTACAGGGTTGAGATATTTGACCCTTTATGGATATTTCATGGTCAACTGGGGGATGATCAACGCTTTTGTAGAGAGGTAGCACCGTGAGACGTCTTCATTTGATCTACCTCATGGTGAGATGACGATCACACTCGATGAAGTCACGTGTCTGCTTCACCTGCCGATCAGAGGGGCCTTTTGGATCACCAGAAGTTAGAGAAAGAGGAGGTTGTTGATATATTGGTTGAGAGGCTGTGAGTTACTTTAGATAGCGCCCTAAAGGAGGTTGATAAGACACATGGTTTCCAGGTGATATATAGTTGGTTGGCAAAGGTTTCCAGGGATGATCTTGCGCGTGCTACAGCTTCTGATGGTAATCTCGAGCAAGTTACCCTTCACAGGGGGTATTCCATGAGATCATACCTCTTGTATCTTGTTGGCACACAAATATTCATGGACACCAGTGCCACCTACATTAACATCATGTACCTTAGGTACTTTGGTGATTTTGAGGCGATCACTGGGTGGAACTGGGGGGCTGCCTACTTGGTTTACTTATATACCAAGTTGGATGAGGAGATTAAGTCGAATACGAGGCAGATCACCGGTAGCATGTCACTCATGACGGTATAAATTATTTCTCTTAGCGGCCTTTTTAAATTATTTTGATTCTGAAACTAACTGCTTAAATTTTTTTATTTTAGGGATGGATCCTACAACACTTTCCCCGCATTTATGGATGGTCACTTGCTGAGGGTTATACCAAGGATAGGTGTTTCTACCTGGTAATTATAAACAAATTAGAGTATAAAATTCCAAACAAAAATTCGGATATCACATTTTCAACTTAAAACATAACCTGTAATTTCATTTAAAACAGATACATAACAGCTTAATCATAAAGATAAACTCAACGACCTGTTTAGTATTTAAAACATAAATCAAATTTTAATAATAACCACGGAGCGGATTCACAACTTTAAACTTTTGAGAATAAAACATAGCATCTTTATCAAATTTAAACAACTTTAAAAACAATCAAATTCCTCGATAAACAACTTAAAACACAACAATAGAATAATAATCAACAATAAAACAAAACATGTGTTCATCCCCCCGAGTGCTACGTATCAGAGCGACAATGTCGACTCGAACTAACAGCAACTAAATCTTTATTCTTTGTTACCTGCACGTTACCAATATAAAGGCAACGACCAACAAATAACAGGTGAGATATCAACCGATATAAACAAGCATATGATAAATAATATATTAGGATCCAACCATATAAAACTACCCCTTCAAGCAACTTAATTCATCACGATTCAACAACACAACAACAACTTAATTATATAACATCGAATGCGACTCAACATAATGCACATGCATGTGGTACCATTGGAGCAGAACTCCCAACATAGAAATTGCCAATTAATATAGGCATCAACAAGGCATAAGCCTTAAACTTTCAACTTTTTTTCCAATCCATACTAACTTAATAATTTTTCTAATTCATATCAACTTTTATGCTATACAATGCGACATCAACTTCAACAACAAATCCACAACAATGCAACAACACACAATAACAGTAACATATCAACAAGTCAACCACAATTCAACTTATCAACATTGATCGTAAGACCTACATCTCCATTTTGTCCGCAACCGGAACAATATAACGCAAGTCAACATCACCTGCAAACTCATCATACTCGACACAATTCCATATATATATAACCAATCAAAATAACTACAATTATATATGAACCACTCTAACTAATTCCGGTTAAGTAATTTTATCGGTTAAAACCACTAATGCGACTAATCGGTATTGTTTTTAATCTGAAAAAGTGATCAGAAACGGAGACGGACGGAACGGTTGAAGATCCTTCAAGCAAGTTGATGTTGAGGAAGGGGTGGTGTATCTGCAAGGCACTTCGATGCTAAAGTAAGCAAATGTTCAAAGATATAATAATGAATATTAGGGTTTTGAGTGTAAGAAAGTGATACCTTGCACTCAAGGATATGAGGGTATATATAATAATCTTAGGAGGACTCTCATTGGTTGCTATATTTGGGCCGAGATATACGGATCCGCGAATATAGTTATCTAAGCTCACTAGGTCAATTCGGGCGATGATGCCCATAATTAGCCGTTATGTCGAGCAGAGGAGACATAACAAACTTAGTCCTTAGCGAGACAAACTGCGAATCTGCTCGACATGTGTCAAGAAGAGGATGTCGCGTGGCTAATGAAACGGGTAGGTGGAAGCCCCCATTGTGTTACTAGATCTCAATGGATCTTCGTGCCTCGTGATAAGGTGACCTACCCGAAAGGCATTTGGGCAGTCCAAAACAGTAGCACCCCAAGTCGTCGCGTCTGCTTGTAGAGGTGATGACTTGATTTCCAAGAGTCTACTCGAGGTCATTTTTTCTAGGGAGATGAGGAGCTATCGAAGAAGCGAAAACTTGGAGAATTTGTAGGGTTTTTTTCCCATGTGGCATTGAGCCACGTGAAATGACTGTTGGCAGACCTAGGTACTAAAGGGTGATGATGATTCACCTAGGTCCCTATATAGGCGTAGACCCATGCGTGGAGAGGGGGTTATAAAATCCAGAGAGGCCTCTCATTTATTTCTTTCCCTTTTTTACTTCTCTTGATTTATTTATGCCCGTTCGAGCTCGACTTTAACATTCATTAATCCGAGGAACCATTTTACGGTGGTTGACGTTATTTCCACCTTCTGCAGCCGCGTTAGAGTCTCGATTGCTCAATATCCAGTTTATTTCACTCTCAAACAATATGTTTCTGAGTTTCCTATATGAATTTGGCTGTTTAATCTTGAGAGTCTTATTTGCACATAGAGATGTATGCGGTTAGGGTTTTGGGTTTTAGGAGTTTTTCTGGCGGTGAGAGGTTGCTCCGCCTCTTTCTGATGGACTATGCCACCTAATTCGCATGCGCTTCTTGCTTGATGTCTATCTTTGTTTCGGTGGCGAGTCATCCTTTCGGGGGGAATCTGTTTGTAAAAGTGGCTCGAATTCTGACATGTGGAATCGAGCATCTTAGTTCGTGGGAAATCTGGATGAGGTGTTTTTTCAGGTGGACTCGTATGCAGCAACCAAAGTTATCGGGGAAGTCGAGTGTCATACCCCAAAATTTGCCCTCCTACTTCTCAAGACATTTCATATACCCATACTCAAGGAATCCTCAAGGGTTGATCAGACAAACCCTCTCCTAGACAATCAACCCAAACTAGGGTTTGGTATTTCTCAGATCAAAATGGATTTCCAACATCTCCAATGTTCATCATGTCTCCTCATATGCTTCAAAGATTCTACATGTCAAGTTTCAAGCCTCAGAAGTCATGTTTCCTCAGACAATTGCTCAGATGGTTGAAAATCAGTTGTATTGGACAAAAAGTCAACTGTGGTCAACATACAGTCAAACTTCATGATTTTTGGTCAACATCCTCATTTTGAAGTTGCATTCGTCATTTGATCAAGGGTTGATCATGATTCATCAAGAAAACTCAAGATTTGCTCAAAAGTCAAACTTTCTAAATTAGGGTTTCTTAGTGAAAAGTCAACCAAACTTTGACTGAGCATAACTTCTTCATACTTTCTCAGAAATTTTTCCACCACCTCTTGTTTTGAAGGAAATTCAATTCTCTACAACTTCATGTCTCACAAGAATGTTTAAAAAATGCTTCATTTGGAAGCTATGGATCAAAACATTACAGGTCCTTTTCAAAGTCAACAAAAAGTCAACATTTTGTTTTGAAGATATATTGAGCATGGAAACTCCAATTGAGATGAAACCAAAGAGGTTGGTTAGAGGACTCTTAGAGCTTTCCAAAAAGTCCAAGAACACTCAAAAATGTGGAAAATTGAGCAAGATACACCATTCACAAGTTGGGCATTTTTGAACAATTGCACAAAAGGAGGTATTGGTCAAAATGCAAATTTTTCCAAATGGGCCTATAATTTTATGATCCAAACTTGATCATGATATTATTTGTGACTCATTGATGCTTGGCCATGACAATTTTCTATTTGTGACTCATTGATGCTTGAATTTAAAACCATTTAATTCAAAATTAAATTATATAAAATATGAAAATAAGATATTTTTTCAAAAGGAGTGAATTTATATCAAACTTGAGGTCCAAGATAGCCCATGGAACATGCCAAATTCGTGCTAGCTCTCACATTAAAGAGAAAATCAAATTTTTTCCAAAATTTGATTTTATTTGAAAAATATTTATGGCACATTCATGATCCAATCTTTTTTCCTTCTTTTTGCTCTCCTAATACACTCTATAAATAGCCAGCAAGTTGCCAAGCAAAAGGGACGAAACCCTAGCTCAAAGCACAACCCTTATTTTGCCAAAAATTTTCTCAAAGTTGTGAAAATCGAAATTCATTCTCCAGTCACTTTCAAGCTCTCAAAACCATTCCATTGTGTTCAGGGGGTAAGATTGAGTAAGTATACATCATTATCAATGAACAAAACAACCTGAATCGAGCCATATACATTCATACATATTCAATTTTTTCTTGATTTTGCATTTTATTTATCTGCGTGTTTTAATTGATTCTAATGGTTTTAATGTGTTCATGAGGTTCATTATGCATGATCTGGACAATCGTTAGCAAGCTTGAACGTCAAAATCATGTGATGCCATGTTTAGGGTTCTTGAACTGTTAAGCTTCGAACCGGTAGCTAGAGGCATTTTCAATTGAAACTAACACCACCATTGAACTCGGAATGGTCGATTTAGGGGGATAGGGTATTCTTTTGCCATTTATTTTTGCTATTTCGCAGGTTTGAAGTTTGGCTTGATCGGAGAAGACGACCGGAGCTAGGGCTCCGGCGTCGTTGACATGGGATGACCGGCGAGAGGATGGCGTGGCGCGATGGGTCTTTCTGATTCGTCCATTCATAAGTCAATGGGGTCCACGCGTGGCTGACTGTGTTTGAACCAAAATAATGACACGTGATCACTTATATTCATTTCATTCAAGCTTTTCAAACACCAAATGTCACATGGCGCAGTGGTTAAGGCATTGGCTGTAGAAGATGCTCTCAAGGGTCATGAGTTCAACCCCTGCCAGGACCGGTTCTATTTTTCTTTTTACAAACTTAACACTTTTTCTATTTTTTTCATATTTTCTATTTCTTTTAATATTTTCATCCATTTTAATTTAACTTTAAATAATTTTTATCATGCATCAAAAAACACCAAAAATATTTTTTCTTTTTGCATTATTTTCAGAAAATGTTTATTTAATTTATAAAATCAAAAATATTATTTTTGCATGCATATTTAATTTAATTTCAATTTTTGCATTTAAATCACCTTTAATTGATTTTCTAATTATTAAATTAACTCCAAAAAATCCCAAAAATATATTTTAGCATATTAATGTTATTTCTAGCATGAAACATTTTTCTCATTCAAAAATTATTATTTTTACTAACATTTTCTCTTATTTCAATTTTCTCGTATTTCCCGATTTTTCATCTGTTCACAGGTTATCTCGTTTCGGACAATTTTTTATCGTTTTCTTTTCATATTATGTAATTGCCTATGGGATGTAATAGTTTAATTAGGACTTTTATTTTCCGCACTTTTCAATTATGTATCTGCCCCAAAGCCATGTAATAGCGTAGGATTTATCTTTCCGCATTTTACTTTCCGCAATTTAATTTCCGCACCCTATAAACTGTTAGTAATTAGGCGTATATGGCAAGATAAAATCAACATAGCTCACTCTAATTTTCAAGATAACATGTATCTGAATTTGACACACTCTTTTCACACATGCACCCCTTAGAGTAATTCTCTCTCGTTGCCTTTACGAATACAAATGGTCAAGTTCCTCGAACGTAGAGGTATCCTAGCACCGTTGCCTACAAATATATCATCATATTCCCTTCGATACAAAGATCATAGACCCACGATGTCGCCTACGAATACATGATCTTGACCCTCGATCGCCTCTGAAAATGATGATAGTCCCTTCGAATGTGCTAGGATACTTCCTACAAGTTGCCTTCTATGACCATCCGATGTCCCTTCGAATGTCCCTTTACATCCAACGAATGGAGTTACCTACCAACTAATGGTACGGATAGCACTATTCTAAAGGAACGTAAAATAACACGAAAACGACCAATTCTGAGTAGGTAATAAGACTTTTAGTTGCTTGCTCTATCAAAATACTTTTCACACCTCACACTTTTTGTCAAAGTTCAAACTCTTTTCAAAAACGAAACATTTCCGAACACTTTGTATACATTCCTACATGAATCATTACAAAGTCAAATCGAAATGCTTTTTTTCAAAACATTTTTGTCAAACACACAGAAAGCACAATTTTAAAGTGATCTAAGAGCAACTAAGAGCCCGTAGATAACTACGGATGGAAAGGGGTGCTAATACCTTCCCTTTTCATAACCTTCTCCCTTACTCAGAATCTAACGAAGGTCTTTTTCTGTACTTTTTACCTTCCCTTAATTGGATAAAAGAAAAGTCGGTAGCGACTCTTGCTATCCGCACATTTGCGATACAAAAAACTACAAAGTTAGTTCACCGTATTACAGAACTGGCGACTCTGCTGGGGAGACACCCTAAAGAGAGAATGCCTTAAGGATTTTTAGATCATCTTTACTGTTTTCTGTTTGACTTGCTTGCTTTATCTTCAAGGGTTACTTGGGTATTATATTTGTGGGGGATCGTACACCCGGATCCGGGTTTCCTTTTAGGTAAGTAGCAATAAATCATCGCGACCGTTAGACGTATATCGAAACGGTCAACATGATGGCTACGTTAGTGTGACACTTTGGATGTCCTGATACTCTTCATTTCCAAGTTGAGGATAGTATTTGGCTTCTGCGTGGTGTCATCAAGCACTAACTAAACTTTTAGAACCTTAATTGACCCATCTTGGCCATTAGAAGGTAGTGAGATGGTCGGCTTTGGTGTAGACCGAGGTTGGATGATACTCGATGATACGCTCATTGAGATCCGACTTTTGGGATATTTTCGGTCGACTACTTGGTAGTCGTATTGAAATAAACGCCTACGAGAAAGATCAATGATGTGAGATTCCTAGAACCCGGTTACTATTATAGGACAGGATGAACCAACTCAAACTTTTGGTGGGGTAATCACCTATACCTCATGCAAGCCTTAAACCTAGGCTCATTGTGTGAATTGTTTGTGTGTGCTAAACATGACATCATGACATCATTTGCATTGCATATCATCTCTAAATATTTCAAGGTGTAATACGGTGAACTGACTTTGTAGGTTTTTGGTATCGCAAATATGCGGATAGCAAGAGTCGCCACCGACTTTTATTTTTATCCAATTAAGGGAAGGTAAAAGTACAGAAAAATACCTTCGTTAGATTCTGAGTACGGGAGAATGGTTATGGGAAGGGAAGGTATTAGCACCCCTTTCCATCCGTAGTTACCTACGGGCTCTTAGTTGCTCTTAGATCACTTAAAATTGTGCTTTCTGTGTGTTTGACAAAAAATGTTTTGAAAAGGCATTTCGCTTTGACTTTGTAATGATTCGTGTAGGAATGTATACAAAGTGTTCGGAAATGTTTCGTTTTGAAAAGAGTTTGAACTTTGACAAAAGTGTGAGGTGTGAAAAGTATTTTGATCGAGCAAGCAACTAAAAGTCTTATTACCTACTCAGAATGGTCGTTTTCGTGTTGTTTTACGTTCCTTTAGAATAGTGCTATCCATACCATTAGTTGGTAGGTAACCCTATTTGTTGGATGTAAGCGGGACATTCGAAGGGACATCGGATGGTCATAGAAAGCAACTTGTAGGAAGTATCCTAGCACATTCGAAGGGACTATCATCATTTTTCGTAGGCAACAATCGAGGGTCAAGATCATGTATTCGGAGGCGACATCGTGGGTCTTATGATCTTTGTATCGAAGGGACTATGATGATTTGTTTTGAAGGCAACGGTGTTAGAATACCTCTACGTTCGAGGGACATGACCATTTGGATTCCTAAAGGCAACGAGAGAGAATTACCCTAAGGGGTGCTTTTGTGAAAAAGTGTGTTGGTTCAAATATATGTTATCTTGAAAATTAGAGTGAGCTATGTTCGATTTTATCTTTCCATACACGCCTAGTTACTAGCAGTTTATAGGGTGCAGAAATTAAAATGCGGAATGGTAAAGTACGGAAAGATAAATCCTACGCTATTACATGGCTTTGGGGCAGATACATAATTTAAACTTTGCGGAAAATAAAAGCCTAATTTAAACTATTACATCCCATAGACAATCATATTATTGGAAAAAAATAAAATGATAAAGAAGAATCGTCTGAATCGGATCAACCTGTAAAAGAATGAGAAATCGGAAAATACGAGATGAATCGAATAAGAGAAAAAATGTTAGAAAAAATGCAAGTTTTAAAATAAGAAAAATATGACATGCTGGAAATAATATAAATATGCTAAAATAATTTTTTGGGATTTTTTGGATGCAATTTAATAATTAAAAATGAATTAAAAGTGATTTAAATGCAAAATTATGAATAAAAATAAATATGCATGCAAAATTATATTTTTTAATTTTATAAATTAAATAAAGGTTTTCTGAAAATAATGTAAAAAGAAAAATAATTTTTGATGATTTTTTAATGCAGAATAAAAATATTGAAAAGAAATTAAATGATATGCAAAATATTAAATAATTAGAAAATAGAAAAATATGAGAAAACATGAGTTTTGTAAAAAGAATGTAAAACCGGTCCTGGCATGGTTCAAACTGGGGACATGTGAGAGCATCTCTGAACAGTGAACGCCTTAACCAACTGAGCCAAGTGTGCAAGCATGTTTGGAAACAGAGTGAGTGGGATCAAACACGCGCTTTTCCGTCTTCGCGCCAGACTTCATCTTCTTCCTTTTGAATTTTTGAAACTTCAGCGTCGACTTTTTCTCGACGCTACAGGCCCTGGCAAAATCAAAAAGCAAGCACGCATAATATAAATAAATTCTAAGGCCATGGTTCGATTCCTGAGATCATTCCGGATGCATTGGTATAGGTCTCATGGTCCAATTTTTCCATTTAAGCAAAGCCCTAAATCGATCTCAGAAACCCTAGCTATGGTGTATCACGATTCAGGCCATGGAAATTCAATTAGAGTGCCCAGAAAGTTTGCAAACACATCACTAATCACAAAAACAAACACAAAACATGTTAATAATGCATGAATAACAGAATACGATTTTGGATTTTTCAAGAACAAACCGATTTCGGATTTCACGATTCTGGATGGTTTTGATCAAAGTAAAGGTCTGGATCGACTCAGGAGGTATCAAGGAATGTGTTGGACACCTCAAAATCGATTGAAAACGGCTGGAAATAGGATTACACTTTGCTTGTTTGCCACGGTTTTTTGAGTTCTAGGTTAGGGTTCTTGAGCCAATTTTTTCGTTCTCTCTTGATAGGTATGCATTGTACATTTATACTGGATGGATTTGGAGTTGTTTTGGGAAAGAATTGATCAATAATCAATGCCAATCAAATTTGATTTATGTAGGAAATCAAATCTTCAAATTTTTGATTAATTCTCAATCCAATCTTGCTATATCAATCCAATTTCGAAAATTGATGGCTTTAATGAGTTGATTGGATCCCAAGGAAGAAATAAAAATCAAGTTTGCAATTAATTTTGATTTTATACTTTATTTTTGAATTTAATTTGTATTCAAATGAATAAATTCCAAATTAAATAGAAAAATAAAATAAAAATTCGTGGCATTGGGCTTGGATATTCCTAATTGTATAAGGAACAAGTTTGAATGAAGAAAAAGTAAGCCCATTTGCAAAAATTTTGATTTTTAGAAGCATCTCTCTTTGTGCACTCTTTCAAAATTGCCCAACTTGTGAATGGTGTATCTTGCTCAATTTTCCACATTTTTTAGTGTTCTTGGACTTTTTGAAAAGCTCTAAGAGTCCTCTAACCAACCTTATTGGTCTCATCTCAATTGGAGTTTCCATGCTCAATATATCTTCAAAACAAAAAGTTGACTTTTTGTTGACTTTGAAAATGACCTGTAATGTCTTGAGCCATACCTCTCAAATGAAGCATTTTTTTGGATATTCTTGTGAGACATGAAGTTGTAGAGAATTGAATTTCCTTCAAAACAAGAGGTGGTGGAAAAATTTCTGAGAAAGTATGAAGAAGTTATGATCAGTCAAAGTTCAGTTGACTTTTCACCTAGAAACCCTAATTTAGAAAGTTTGACTTTTGAGCAAATCTTGAGTTTTCTTGATGAATCATGATCAACTCTTGATCAAATGATGATTGTAACTTCAAAATGAGGATGTTGACCAAAAATTATGAAGTTTGATTGTATGTTGACCACAATTGACTTTTTGTCCAATACAACTGATTTTTAACCATCTGAGCAATTGACTGAGGAAACTTGACTTGTAAGGCTTGAAACTTGACATGGAGAATCTTTGAAGCATATGAGGAGGCATGAAGACCACTGGAGATGTTGGAAGCTCATCTTGATCTGAGAATACCAAACCCTAGTTTGGGTTGATTGTCTAGGAGAGGGTTTGTCTGATCAACCCTTGAAGAATCTTTGAGTATGGATGTATGAAATATCTTGAGAAGATGGAGGGAAAATTTTGGGGTATGACACAAGGACCTAGGGATTTATCTTTGCTCTGTTTTGTAGGGATTATGGCTTCTAGAAAGACTATCCGAATCAACTTCATGGGTATGCCTTCCCAGCTCAAAGAATTGGTTTCAGAGATTCCCGACCATGCTCAGTTCATCAAAAAACATGGTTATCTACTTGACTTGGTTATCTCCGGTTTTGAAGAAGATATGATGCACGTCCTATTCCAGTTCTTTGATCCGAAACACCATTGCTTTACATTCCCAGATTATCAGTTAGTTCCTACCTTGGAAGATTTCTCTAAGCTACTTGGGGTACCTATTCTTGACCAAATTCCATTCAACGGTTTAGAAAAGGTTCCTAGGTACGAAGACATTGCATCCACCTATATCTTAAGCGCTCAGACATTGAAGCCAATTGGGAAACAAGAAGCAGAGTTAAGGGTTTACTTGCTAAGTTCCTGATTAAGAAAGCCCGAGAATTCCTCAAAGTTACGAGTTTCCATGCATTCGAAGACATTGTGGCCTTGCTAATCTATGGTTTGGTTCTATTTCCTAACTCGGATTAATTCATAGATGTCAACGCTATCAAGTTGTTTCTTACTCGTAATCCAGTGCCTACTTTACTTGGAGACATCCTACATTCTCTCCACACTCGTACTATCAAGAGACAAGGAACTCTCATGTGTTGCATACCGTTACTTTCCAGGTGGTTTATTTCGCACCTTCCTCCATCAATTTTGAAGAACGAGCAAAGGTTGAAGTGGTCTCAAAGGCTAATGTCACTCTCTCATTCAGATATCCGTTGGAGTCTTTTCTCTCAAAAGGACTTCACATTCATTGCGCGTTGTGGAGAATTCCCTAATGTACCACTCCTTGGTATAAGGGGAGGTATTACTTACAACCCTTCTTTAGCTCTACGTCAGTTTGGTTTCGCTCGAAGAGATGGTCCTCATGATATGCTTCTCCAAGATATTGTGTTCGACTACAATCATGATCTCCAGAATTACCGACAAAGGTTTATACACGCTTGGGACATGGTAAAGAAGACTGATACCAAGACTTTGGGGCACCAAAACTCTATTCCTTGGGAACCTTACCTCAAATGGGTGCGAGCTCGAGCTCAAAACCTCATGATGCCATTCATTCATCAAAAAACACCAAAAATATTTTTTCTTTTTGCATTATTTTCAGAAAATGTTTATTTAATTTATAAAATCAAAAATATTATTTTTGCATGCATATTTAATTTAATTTCAATTTTTGCATTTAAATCACCTTTAATTGATTTTTAATTATTAAATTAACTCCAAAAAATCCCAAAAAATTATTTTAGCATATTAATGTTATTTCTAGCATGAAACATTTTTCTCATTCAAAAATTATTATTTTTACTAACATTTTCTCTTATTTCAATTTTCTCGTATTTCCCGATTTTTCATATGTTCACAGGTTATCTCGTTTCAGACAATTTTTTATCGTTTTCTTTTCATATTATGTAATTGCCTATGGGATGTAATAGTTTAATTAGGACTTTTATTTTCCGCACCTTTCAATTATGTATCTGCCCCAAAGCCATGTAATAGCGTAGGATTTATCTTTCCGCAATTTAATTTCCGCACCCTATAAACTGTTAGTAATTAGGCGTGTATGGCAAGATAAAATCAACATAGCTCACTCTAATTTTCAAGATAACATGTATCTGAATTTGACACACTCTTTTCACACATGCACCCCTTAGGGTAATTCTCTCTCGTTGCCTTTACGAATACAAATGGTCAAGTTCCTCGAACGTAGAGGTATCCTAGCACCGTTGCCTACAAACATATCATCATAGTCCCTTCGATACAAAGATCATAGACCCACGATGTTGCCTACGAATACATGATCTTGACCCTCGACTGTCGCCTACGAAAAATGATGATAGTCCCTTCGAATGTGCTAGGATACTTCCTACAAGTTGCCTTCTATGACCATCCGATGTCCCTTCGAATGTCCCTTTACATCCAACGAATGGAGTTACCTACCAACTAATGGTACGGATAGCACTATTCTAAAGGAACGTAAAATAACACGAAAACGACCAATTCTGAGTAGGTAATAAGACTTTTAGTTGCTTGCTCTATCAAAATACTTTTCACACCTCACACTTTTTGTCAAAGTTCGAACTCTTTTCAAAAACGAAACATTTCCGAACACTTTGTATACATTCCTACATGAATCATTACAAAGTCAAATCGAAATGCTTTTTTTCAAAACATTTTTGTCAAACACACAGAAAGCACAATTTTAAAGTGATCTAAGAGCAACTAAGAGCCCGTAGATAACTACGGATGGAAAGGGGTGCTAATACCTTCCCTTTTCATAACCTTCTCCCTTACTCAGAATCTAACGAAGGTCTTTTTCTGTACTTTTTACCTTCCCTTAATTGGATAAAAGAAAAGTCGGTGGAGACTCTTGCTATCTGCACATTTGCGATACAAAAAACTACAAAGTCAGTTCACCGTATTACACCGAGGAGGCCATAAAAGATTGGGATGTGCATATTACGACCAAAAATGACAGGATTTGCTCGAGATACGAGGCCCATTATATCCCGGTTTATGACATCTGGTTTTGGGAGTTGGGTTTTTGGGTACCTTTCACCAAGTTCCAGGTGGGGGGTTTTCGCCACCTTCGTCTAGCCCCTTCCCAACTCCCCCTAATTCCATAGTTTTCATGGAGTCGTTTGAGATCGTCTGCGAGTACTTAGATGTGGGTGCCACTCTGGAGTTGTTTTCTATATTTTTTGTCTTCAGAGGAGTTCGAATAAGGTTGATGGGAAGGTTCGGTGGGGATTGGTGTTTTTGAAGCATCAGAACAAGATGCTTTTCAAGGCGTATCAGGAATCCGTCAGTTTCTTTAAGGATAGGTATATGCTCATTCAACTGGGGTCTAGCGGGCATTGTGCAATGTATTTCGGATAGTTCCTGGCTTGAAAGAGGACGTGACTCCATGTTTGAATGAGGACGGGGAGCAGAAATACGCGCTCGTCAGAAAGTTCAAATTTTGGTGGTCGAGGAAGCATTTCGACAAGGATCTTGACTTTTATGTCTGGGCCAAAGATGAATCGGGTGAAGAGGATTTGGCCGATTTTAAGAGACTGTCGGCGTTCGTTGTGGGCTTCCCTCGTGTTCAGCGTATGGGAAAAGGGGGAAAGACGCTTTTGGATAAGGATGGAGATGGGATCTCCGAGCCTGGCTTGATAAATTTCAAAGAGCTTCTTGCTTATGGGGACCCTAGGCCACATTTTGCTAGATTTTTTGCATATTTTTCTTTGTCGTATCAGTACTTCCTTTTTGCTAATTCGTGTTTGCTTTTTTCGTTGCAGATAGGATGAATCTGGCCATGGAACGTGTGGCTCGACAGGCCATTTGGAAGAAAGGAAAGGAATTTTGATCTTCTCTATCCAAACTAGGGGAGGTAGGAATGACTGGTTCGGGGAAATCATCCACCGGCTTGGCAACTGGAGCGATGTCTCCTCAACAGGTGTCGTCGAGGTTAAAAAGGCGTGGATTGAGATAGATTTGACCAAGGAGAAAGAGAAAAGGAAGTTTACCCTTCCTCCTTGCTGGAATGATAAGAAATATTTTGAGAGTGCAAGTGTGGTCCTCTCTCTTGCTGAGAAGCTTATGTTAGAAGGGCTGGATTATCCGACCAAGAAGGCGGCCTTGGCCGAGGATGCAGGGGCATTGATATGGATCTTTGAGATGGTCATGGCTTATGCTGAGCATAATCAACTCCCGGATGCTGAGTTGTGTCAACTTAAGGCTAAGTTGAAAGAGGTTGAGAAAAGGGAGGAAGAAGCTCGGAAAAAATGGTCGGAGGACTTCACGGTGGTCGTCGAGGAACGTTATGTCGCTATGAAGGATAGACGCGAGCTCACCTAGGAGGTTAAGCATTTACGGGGGGTGGTGGCCCCGGATGAAGGGAAGCCTGCAGTGTTTTCAAAAGTGAGGACTCGAGCAGAGTTTATTGGTCGGGTACACCAGGCTTATGATGATGTGATGTTCACTTCGACAGCCAGTTTTGAGAATGTCGTGGCTCATATGTGCGTCCTAAACACAGGTGTGGAGTTGGTGACTAAAGGAATGAGAGTCCATTTCTATGTCGAGGGTGGCGAGATAAAGAAGCCCGGGTTCCTTGATGATATGATCATGGAAGAGACTCCCATGTAGCCGACCCTTGGAAATGACCATGTTCATCCCACTAAGTGATTTGGTCGTGTTAGTTTTGTTGTGTTTGTTGGAGCGTGGCCCTTTATGTAATGACAGTATTGGTCTTCGTGACTGTTTTGATCTTTTTGTTGGGGTGGAGTCCCCTTTTTAACTCCAAGACAAATTCGACCTCCATGGTCGTTAATGCAATATTAACATTTTCTGTTCATTGTGTGTTGTATGCATGCGATACTTATTGTTTTGGGGGATTCTTATTAATTATGTATGATCTTCGCTAGTGTGGGGGTAACTAACCGAAGGGGGCCAATTCATTTGCTGATCATGGTCCAGAACTCAAGCTTTGATTAAAGGCCTGAGATCAGTGGTGTAAACGTCCCATCGCGATCTGGGTGTTTTATCGGGCGAGGTACTTAGACAATGGGGCTCGTTTGAGTCCCCCACGTCAGGGCAGAGATCTAGCTCGTTATGTGGGTAGAGAGAGTATCTCTTTAATTTCCGTGATATTACGCATCGCTGGTACCGGGGCAAGCGTTTGATGTCGAGCTATAAGCAACTGGATAGTTTTCTGAGGTGTGTTGATTGTTTGTTCCTTAACTATAGTATTACTTAAGTTTTTCGGTGTTCCATGATCGAGTAAGTTGTTCCCCTTGAAGATTTTCTAAGTAGTAGGCCCTCGTCCCCGTTTTGGCATAAACATGGTAGGGACCTTCCCAGTTTGCTGCGAGCTTCCCTTCGGTGGAGCTCTTAAGCTTTTGTTCAAGGATTAAGCTTCCAACGTCTAATTCGCGGGGAATGACTTTGGCGTCATAACAGAGGGCTATTCTTTGTTTGAGTGACTCCTCTCTAAGGGCATCCCCCGTTCTTATCTCTTCGACCATGTCGAGTTCTTTTCTCAGGGATTGGTCGTTCATCTCCATGTCAAGGGGAGATTCAATTTTTCTTGAAGGCTTGGCAATATCTATCGGGATGACGGCCTCGGTTCCATAGGCTAGTCAGAATGGGGTTTCTCTGGTGGATGAATGGGGGGTAGTCCCGTAGGCCCAGAGTATGTTGTGTAGTTCTTCGACCCACTTCTTTTTTATCCATCTAGTCTTCCTCTGAGTCCGTGTTGTATGACCCTGTTTTCTAATTCGGCTTGCCTGTTCGTTTGCGGGTGTTCAACTAACGCGAAGTGTTGTACGGTTCCCAGGTGGGAAACGAAGTCTTGGAAGTTTTTATCAGTGAATTGTGTCCAATTGTCGGTGACTATAGCTTGTGGGATGCCGAATCGGGCTAGTATTTTTCTCTTGTAGAAACACAGGATATTTTGAGCGGTGATTTTGGCTAATGCTTCGGCCTCTATCCATTTGGTGAAGTAGTCGACACCTACTATTAGATATTTGTTCTGGTCTCCCACGAAGAATGGCCCAAGGATGTCGAGCCCTAACCATGAGAAGGGTCGGGGAAAATATAGGGATTTGAGTTTGCTCGAAGGATCTAAATGCATATCTCAGTGTCGTTGGCACTTGTCACATTTCTTCACGTGCTCCTTGGCGTCGATTTGCATTGTCGGCCAATAATAGCTAGGTTGGAGGGCTTTTCGGGCGAGCGATTTGCCTCCTAGGTGTTAGGCGTTGATGCCTTCATGTATTTCTTTTAATATATATGGAACTATGGCTTCTTCGACGCATTTGAGGAGAGGTATGGAGAATCCCCTTCTATAGAGTTTATCTTAGAGGATGACATATGAACATGCCCTTCGTCTGATAATGCTTTCCTCTTTGGGATCGTCGGGGAGAGTTCCCTTTGTCAGGTATTTATAAACGGGCGTCATCTAGGAGTTTCCTTCTTCAATGACGAGCACATTATGGTTGGGGAGATTTTTCTCGATGCTTGGTCAATGGAGTATCTCCTGGATCACTGATTTATTTCCTCATTTTGTCCTTGTACTGGCGAGCTTAGATAGAACGTTTGCTCGAGCATTGTGTTCTCGAGGGATGTGTTGTACATCGACAGAGGTGAACTTCTTCAAGTGGTCTTGAATGAGGGCCAATATTCGGCCAACTGGTCATTTTTGACCTGATATTCTCCTCGGACTTGGGAGGCTATGAGTTATGAATATGTGAGGATCTTGACCTCTTTTGCTCCCATGTCTTCGGCGAGACGTAGGCCAGTGAGAAAAACCTTGTATTCTGCTCTGCTTCTGGTTGAGCTAGAGGCACCATCGATGAGTATCGTCCACCTGTTGGCCCCTTCCTGGAGTGTTGGGAGAGTTATCTCTACTACGAAATCTGTGACACCCCAAATAATTCAACTATTAAATAATTAGAAATTTAATTATTAATTTAATTAAAGATTTAGTTATTGGCATTTTTGAATTAATGGATTTAATTATTTAATTAAATAGATGGGAGTGTTGGATGTGTAAATTGGAATTGGGAGGTGTGTAGAGTAAAAGGCTCTAATTAATATAAATTTATTTATTTCTATTATTTGGAAAGTAAAAAGGAATAAATAAAGGGAAAAAGTGAGAAGAGGAATTAGGATTTCATTCTACGTGCTTTTGGAAAAGAGAAGAGAAAGAGGAGAAAAAGCCAATCGTCAAAGTTTGAAGAATCATCGCGAGGTAAGGGGTGATTTGATCTGATTATTATGCCTTATAGGTTTTGATGATCAATAGAACGAATTCATCCATTAGGAATCTCGAATTAGGATTCTAGGTCATGCCCTAACGTTATAATCCGACGTAATAATTCGATTGGAATTGATAAGAACGATTAATGGATGTAGAATGATTCTAGGCTAAGTAGAAAACATGATACTGTGGTCAAATGGATGTAAAAACGCATTAATAAATTCTGTTCTAGTATAATATAAATTTTGGTCATGAATGGAATTAATAGGAATTAGAAACAGTGAAGAAAAACTGGTTTTTTTATGAAAAATAACAGTATGGGTCGACACGTGGCATTATGGATCGATGAAAGCAGTGAAAATTTAGAAAACCAGAAGCGTGGAAAACGTATGCATCGACTCATAGGAAGAAAATCAAGGCTATGCATCGACACATACGTGTTATGCATTGACACATACTGAACCAAATTTGAAAAATGAAGAATTTTTAAATCTATGTATCGATGCATACGACACATGATTCGACACAAGCAGATTATGTATTGACACATGAGGCTTTGTGTCGATAAATGCTGTGTAGGAACAGAGGGTGATTTTCTGAAAATTGTTTTGGTCATATCTTTGCGACCGTAACTCTGATTTAGGCATAATTGGTATTGTTGGAAATCTTGGAACGAGTACTATCTATTAAAATCACTTTTAAAACCAGTAATTGAGATCTTGAGAAATTGTTATGGCTTCCATAGGAAGAATCTGTTGTAATTCGTGATTGTGCCATTAACTTTGTGTATACTTGTTGTATGTTAATTCAATATGTTGTAATTAACGTTTTATGTGCATGATTATGCTGTTATCATGTGTTGTTGATGGTGTTGATTATGTATGGAATTATGTGGTGTTCATATTCCGTTTATTGAATGTGGCATGCTTTTGGATGTGCATGCATATGCATTCTAGTGGAGTTAATTCCCATTGTGTGGAATTTGGCTCGTATTGCCAATAACCGTACTCGGGTGATCATGGGTGGTGAGGCTGGATTCGTGTCCAGGTGATTGTGGACGAATCGATGTTGGTGACTTGGTCACGTTTTGGTACCACATGCATTTGAGTCTGCATTGCATATGTAATTATAACATGTTAGGATGTTTTCCAGTGTTGTAATTGCATTGATTGTTATTATGTGCATATTGATCTTTGTGATTGTATTGGCGAATGGGAATCTGAATATATACTAATGAGGGTGGATTAATGTATTGATTGTTTTATTGTTTTAAAGAAATGTATAATGCATTTTAATCTTGATGAAATCTCACCCTTACTTTAATGATTTCAGATTGAAGTGATTAGCTGCTCAGAGATTTGGTGAGGATGGCTTATAGAGCTATGCTATTTAGTTTGTTCGCGTGTTAGTGTCATGCTCTGGTAGTTGTAACACTGGGGAACAATCGTTTGGAATTTTATGGATTAAACTTGTTTCTTTGGTTTATGATTGGAATAATTATGATTTGAGTTATTCCGGATTTTATGTTCACTCCGTTGTGTAAAACATAATCATTGGTTTGAATTATATTTAATAAGTTCTTCAGTAAAAGCATGACTACTGGTTCGTTATTTGGTTATTTGGAATTTTTAAATTGTGACGCCCTTTCGTTATGTTAAAACTCTGATTAAATATATATATAATTCGCGGGGAAATTAGAAGGGGTGTTACAAAATCTGCTAGGACTTGTGCTTTGAGGGCTTTTCTTCTCTCATACCTGATGTCGAACTCAGATAGTTCTAGAGACCACTTGAGCATTCGTTCGACCATGTTTGGTCGGCCCAGTAGCTGTTTGATGGACTGCTCTGTTCGAACTATAATGGTGTGTGCCAAGAAATAGTGTCAGAGTCATTTTGCAGCGTTGATTAGTGTGAGGGAGATTTTTTCGATCTATTGGTATCTTAATTCGGGCCCTTGTAAGGCTTTGCTCTTGAAGTAGATCGTTTTTTGCCCTTCTTGAGTTTCTCGGATGACGGCGGTGCTAACGGATTTGGAAGTCACAGCCAAATATAGATATAATATCTCTTCTTTATTAGGTCGAGACAATACGGGAGGTTAGGATAAAGTTTGCTTGAGATGGATTAGGGCCTACTCGCACTGCTCGGTCCAGTCGAACGCAACTTCCTTACTTAGTAGTTTGAAGAATGGGATTGCGCGTTGTGCCGACCTCGCGATAAATCGTGACAACGAGGTTAGCATCCCATTGAGGACTTAAATGGATTTTTTGGAATTTGGAGTGGGAAATTCCGAGAATGCCTGATATTTGTCGGGGTTGGCCTCTATCCCGCGTTTGGAGAGATAGAAGCCGAGGAACTTTCCATCCCGTACTTCAAAGGTGCACTTCTCGGGGTTGAACATCATTTCAAATCGTCTGGCTTGATCGAAGGCTTTCCTGAGGTGCAGAGCTTGATCGACTTCCTTTTGGGATTTTACGATCATGTCGGCTATATACACCTCGAGCATGTCCTCGATTTCTCCTTTGAAAACCTTATTCATCATTCGCTGCTATATCGCATCAGCATTCTTCAGACCGAAGGGCATCACATTATAGTGATAGTTGCCCGATTCCGTCATGAAGGCCGTACAAATTTTGTCTGTTTTAGCCATGGGAATTTGGTTATAGCCTAAATAGACGTCCATGAACAAAAGCAATTTAAAACCTGCAGAATTGTCAACGAGTTTATCAATGTTAGGCAGGGTTGGATAGCCACATAGTATATTGGGCTTCCGATACAACATTGGCCTCTAGAAGGTCCCTAACAGCTTGCTCGGCAGCCTCAGTTTTATCCGGGGACTGCTTTCTCCTGCACTCCGCTACGGCCTTAAGGGCAGGATCAATAGTTATATGGTGACAAGCCACCACTGGGTCGAGACAGGGCATTTCGGCCGCGCTCCAGGAGAAGAGGTCGGCATTGTCCTTCAAGCATTCTTTGAGCTGGTTTCGAGCTAACTCTGGGAGGTCAACTCCGATCTTGACTCCTTTGTTGGGGTCGTCACCGAGCAGTACGAGCTCAAATTTGCAATTTGGAATTGGTCGCATGTGTTGCTTCAAGGGTCCTTCCGAGCTATTGGGAGCGGGTGCATCTTCCTCAATCATCAGGGCTTTACCTTTCCTTATTTTCTCTACCAAGTCCTCAGGATCCAAGCGGCTGTCGAGGTCGATGGCATCGAACCGAGGGAGGGATTTGGGTTTATGAGAGCTTTCTGTGAGGTCGGCTCTACCTTTTCCCTATGGTTGGAGATTGATGGAGTCCATGCCCTTTGTGGATGCTTCAAAACATCTTCGGGCGGCTTGAATGTCTCTATGCAAAGTTGCTACTTTCCCGCTTTCCATGTAGAATTTCATCTTTAGGTGTACCATGGATGGTACTACTGAAATTCCTGGCAGCAGATACGTGATGTCACAGAGAATGTTATGACACAGTATCTGACACTATGTTAATAGTTCACACAGTAAATACAGAAAGCAGTAAAGAACACAATAAGTTGTTCACCTAGTTCGGTTCAACAAACCTACATCTGGGGGCTACTGTCATACCCCAAAATTTGCACTCCATCTCCTCAAGATATTTCATACATCCATACTCAAGGATTCCTCAAGAGTTGATCAGACAAACTCTCTCCTAGACAATCAACCCAAACTAGGGTTTGGTATTCTCAGGTCAAGATGGACTCCCAACATCTCCAATGGTCTTCATGCCTCCTCATATGCTTCAAAGATTCTCCATGACAAGATTCAAGCCTTACAAGTCAAGATTGCTCAGACAATTGCTCAGATGGTTGAAAATCAGTTGTATTGGACAAAAAGTCAACTGTGGTCAACATACAGTCAAACTTCATAATTTTTGGTCAACATCCTCATTTTGAAGTTAAATTTCATCATTTGATCAAGGGTTGATCATGATTCATCAAGAAAACTCAAGATTTGCTCAAAAGTCAAACTTTCTAAATTAGGGTTTCTAGATGAAAAGTCAACTGAACTTTGGTGATCATAACTTCTTCATACTTTCTCAGAAATTTTTCCATCACCTCTTGTTTTGAAGGAAATTAAATTCTCTACAACTTCATGTCTCACAAGAATGTCCAAAAAATGCTTCATTTGAGAGGTATGGCTCAAAACATTACAGGTCATTTTCAAAGTCAACAAAAAGTCAACTTTTTGTTTTGAATATATATTGAGCATGGAAACTCCAATTGAGATGAGACCAAAAAGGTTGGTTAGAGGACTCTTAGAGCTTTCCAAAAAGTCCAAGAACACTCAAAAATGTGGAAAAATGAGCAAGATACACCATTCACAAGTTGGGCAATTTTGAAAGAGTACACAAAGAGAGATACTTCTAAAAATCAAATTTTTTGCAAATGGGCTTGCTTTTTCTTCATTCAAACTTATTCCTCATACAATTAGGAATATCCAAGCCCAATGCCACGAATTTTTATTTTATTTTTCTATTTAATTTGGAATTTATTCATTTAAATACAAATTAAATTTAAAAATAAAGTATAAAATCAAAATTAATTGCAAAATTGATTTTTATTCCTTCCTTGAGGCCCAAGAAACTCACAAAGGCCAGCAAATTTCGCAATTTGATCAATATGGCAAGATTGGATTGAAAATTAATCAAATTTTGAAAATTTGATTTTGTACAAAAATCAAATTTGATTTGCATTGAATGTTGATTGATTCTCTCTCAAAACCATTCCAAATCCATCCAGTATAAATGTATGATGCATACCTATCAAGAAGAGAGGAGAAAATTGGCTCAAGAACCCTAACCTATAACTCAAAAAACCGTGGTGCACAAGCAAGTAGCAGTCACTGCAGTCACTGATCCAGCTGGTTTCAATCGATTTTGAGGATTCCATTGCATTCCTTGAGTTGTTCTGAGTCGATCCAGACCCTTACATCATCCAAAACCATCAAGAATCGTGAAAACACAAATCGGTTTGTTCATACTTTTTTTCAAAATCGTGTTTCATTATTCATGCATTATTAACAAGTTTTGATGTTTGTTTCATGTTTAGAACGAAGTTTGCAAGCGATCTGGGTTGTTTGATTGCATTTCCCTGGCCTGAATCATGGTATACCATAACTAGGATTTCTGAGGTCGATTTAGGGTTTCACCAAATACGAAAAATTGGATCATGAGACCTATACCAATGCATTCAGAATGATCTCAGGAATCGAACCATGGCTTTAGAATTTATTTATATTACGTGTGCTTGCTTTTTGATTTTGCCAGGGCCTATAGCGTCGAATAATAGCCGACGCTAGCTTTAAAAATTCAAATCGGGGACGATGAAGCTTCGCGCGCGGACGAGGAGACCAGGAGATGACACTTGTCTTTCTTTTACTCGATCCGGATTTCAAACACACTTGCACACATGGCGTAGTGGTAAAAGCGCATATTGTTGAGGGATGCTCTCAAGGGACTCCAGTTCGATCCCTGCCAGGACCGGTTTTCATTCTTTTTTCCAAACTTGCATTATTTTCTATATTTTCATATTTTCTTATTATTTGATATTTTACATATCAATTTTAATTCTTTTCACATTTTCATTTCTGCATTAAAAAATCATCAAAAATTATTTTTCTTTTTACATTATTTTCTGAAAATCTTTATTTAATTTATAAAATTAAAAAATACAATTTTGCATGCATATTCATTTTTATTCATAATTTTGCATTTAAATCACATTTAATTAGTTTTAAATTATTAAATTGCATCCAAAAAATCCCAAAAATTTATTTTAACATATTTATGTTATTTCCAGCATGTCATATTTTTTCCAATTAAAAATTTGCATTTTTTCTAACATTTTCTCTTATTTCGATTTCATCATATTTTCCGATTTCTCTTATCGTTTCACAGGTTATTCCGCTTCAGACGTTTCTTTTACCGTTTTCATTTTTCCAATAAATGTAACTGTTTATGGGATGTAATAGTTTAAATTAGGTTTTAATTTTCCGCAAGTTTAAATTATGTATCTGCCCCAAAGCCATGTAATAGCGTAGGACATTTACCTTTCCGCACTTTACATTCCGCATTTTAATTTCCGCACCCAATAAATTGCTAGTAACTAGGTGTGTATGGCAAGATAATAATTGGACATAGCTCACGCTAATTTGCAAGATAAAATACCTGAATCAACACACTCTCTTTCACACATGCACCCCTTAGGGTAATTCTCTCTCGTTGCCTTACGAATTCAAACGGTCAAGTCCCTCGAACGTAGAGGTATTCTAGCACCGTTGCCTTCAAACAAATCATCATAGTCCCTTCGATACAAAGATCATAGACCCACGATGTCGCCTACGAATACATGATCTCGTCCCTCGATTGTTGCCTACGAAAAGTGATGATCGTCCCTTCGAATGTGCTAGGATACTCCTACAAGTTGCCTTCTATGACCATCCGATGTCCCTTCGAATGTCCCTTCTACATCCAACGAATAGGGTTACCTACCAACTAATGGTATGGATAGCACTACTCTAAAGGAAATTAAAATAACACGAAAATGACCATTATGAGTAGGTAATAAGACTTTTAGTTGCTTGCTCTATCAAAATACTTTTCACACCACACACTTTTGTCAAAGTTCAAACTCTTTTCAAAAACGAAACATTTCCGAACACTTTGTATACATTCCTACATGAATCATTACAAAGTCAAAGCGAAATGCCTTTTTCAAAACATTTTTGTCAAACACACAGAAAGCACAAATTTTAAGTGATCTAAGAGCAACTAAGAGCCCGTAGATAACTACGGATGGAAAGGGGTGCTAATACCTTCCCTTTTCATAACCATTCTCCGTAATCTAACAAAGGTCTTTTTCTGTACTTTTACCTTCCCTTAATTGGATAAAAATAAAAGTCGGTGGCGACTCTTGCTATCCGCATATTTGCGATACAAAAACTTAAAAGTCAGTTTACCGTATCACAGCTACCAAGCCAGGGAGAAAGTTCACTATTAGCAGTATCAATTCGAAGACCCTACAGCCAACACACCTGTAGACAGCCTTCTCACTTAATCACTACCCAATGATCCTTTTACCTAAGTCCTACTTAGATATGAGTTCCTACTCACTCCCCCTCAATCACAACAGTGATATCAACCTATTGACTAATTGAATTGTGAAGACACACTTCAATAAAATATCTTGATCTTGCTTCAAAGCTTCAATCAAGAGACAAACACTCGTGCTTTAAAGCTTTGTGATAAACTACCCTTACAGAAATCCTAGTCCAATGCACTTATCAATTGATAGTTTCTTGGCTCACAAGAGAAACTAGAATTACACAATACCAACTGTTACAAATCCTAACGGACACAAACACAAGCTATCTCTTCAATACATTCAAAGGCGCAGCAGAGTAGGTTCTTTTCCTTTTATAGAAGCGATCCGAAACTTGAGTTTTGGGCTTCCATAAAGATAGCTAGGGTTCACTTAATTTAATCCTAAAAACATGGTCTTTTCAACAACCAATTTAGGTTTAATTAAGATTAACCTAGCACCACGTGAGCATGCTTTCTAATAACGGAAAAACAATATTTAGCAAACAAACTTCACGAAAATTTCAGAACAAACAGTTCTAATAGAATGTCACGAATGTCATAACATACATTATGACATCGGCTTTTCTAATTTTGACTTTAGCTTCCATTGAAATGTCTTTTAACATCCTTAGCAGGTAGGATTTATCTTCAATCTCTGAATGTCATGACATCCATCATGACATTGCTAAAGCCTAGTATTACCAAACATAATGCCAACTTAAAAACACTAACAACTACAATTAGCTCGGTGAGAGTGGGTCAACCAAAGATACACTAATATAGGGATGGGAAATCAACGACCAAGAACTGTGTTTTGATTGACCTACCAGTCTCTCCAGTGTCAAAGGTTACGATCAACTCCAAGTATCCCCATGGTTTTGCTGTGGAGATGTTGAATCCCTATAAATCTGAGCCAGTGTAAGGAGTCAGGTGGGTCTCATTGAGTTTCGGCGTGAGAAAGAGCTGAGTGTATATGATATCTGCCGAACTCCCTTGATTGATCAATATCCTCCTAACGTCGAAGTTAGCCATTCGAGCACGCATGAGTGGGGGAATATTTGCATTGCGGGCGCCCCCAGGTAGCTCCTCTTTGTAAAAGGATAGTGGGTGAGACTTGCCTTGAATTTTATTGAGGGTGGCGCCCAAATCTGAACTCGATTTGACGAGGTCATCAAATCTCCTTTTGATGGACCCGATGGTGTTCTTGGTGAACCCTCCACCAGATATGACCATAACCGTTGGAAAAGATTCCCATGGGATGTGGGCGGCGAAGTACACCGAAGTGGTATCGAGGTCAGGAAAGATGAAGTCTTTGGGTCTAGATATACTCATAGCCACTGGTATGAAGGATTCCTCGACAGGTTTTTCCTCCTCTACTTTTCTAGACGAGAGAGCTTCTTCTTTCGCAGATTCTTTCTTCTTGTACTGCTTGAGATGCTCGTCTCTGATTAGGATCTCAATCGCATCCTTCAGGTGGATGCAGTCTTCCGTCACATTCTCGTCACTCCTGTGAAATATACAATATTTGCTTTTATCTATTACCAGTTTTGCCGAGGGAAACGTACTCTACCCAGTTTGAACTTGGAGTTCGCGCAGTCGGTCAATATATGTTCCCGAGAGTTGGTGAGGGGGTGTAGTTGCTGAATCGACCAACCGGCCCCTTGTGATCTCTAGAGTCTCGTGGTTTATCCTCCTTCTTTCTCTACCCCCTCGACGAGATGTCGAGGGGTCTTCATTCTTTGAACTCCTAGCATTCTCCCTATGTCGGGTGTCACGAGCAGAGTTAGCGGCTTCCTTTTCCTCGTATTGGATGTATGTCTGGGATTTCAGGAGGAAATCATCCAATGTTGAGGGCGTTTTAATGCCTATGGCCTTCGCAAGTCGCTGCGAGGGCGTAGTCCTCTTTCGAGGAGATATTTTTTCATGTCGTCTATTGTTGAGACTTGGACGGCTTGTTTGTTGAACCTCTCAATGTAGGCTTGGAGAGATTATTCTTTATCCTGGATAATGGCCTATATCGAGGCTTCCGACTTAGGGTGTCGTCGGGGTGCGGTGAAATGTTTGGAAAATAATCTTCCCACATGCTTCCATGATGTGACCGATCCATCGGGCAAGCTTTTGTACCATGCCATGTCCCCTTTCCTCAGGGTCGTAGGGAATAGGCGGCATTTGATGGCTCCTCAAACTCCTCGATAATCGAGCAAGGCATCGATGTTCTTGATGTGTTCATCTGGTTCGGTGGTGCCGTCATATTGTCCGAGCCTGGGAGGCTTCTCCAGACCAGATGGAATAGGGATATCCATGATATCCCGACATAAAGGGAGACAGATGGAATGGTTGGTTCTTCTATGATGGGGAGATAGGTCTTTCTCCTGTCTTGGCTTGGGCGATAGAGAACAATCGCGGGAGCGATGTATCTCGTTCTTTGTCTTCTTGTGCGAAGGGGATCCCCGATTTTTTGGAGGAGGGTGTGTCCCCTTTTTTTCGAAAAAGATCAGTCGGGGTGATCCTGACTCCGAGGAGATCTTCTTGGCGAGGGGCTACAGGGGGTGACCGTTTTGGGTCTCTGAGGTGGAGACGATGGACGATTCTTTTCCAGAGCCTCGATACATTGGCCCTATTGGAGAAGGAGCTTGTTAGTGTCATTAAGGGCGGACAAAATAGCAGCTAATGTTGGGTCTGCATTGGTCGGAAGTGGTTCCGAGGGCTGAGGGATGACGAGGTCGTCAACTTGATTCTTGGATTTTTGGTTATCCAAGAGTGAATCTTGGTCACCAAAATCATCGGAATCAAAGGAGGCGGTCATTTCGTCCATGTGATCTACGAGGTCCTCGAGATGAAGAGAGGTATCAATCCTGTATGTCTTCAGACAAGTGAAAGAACGGTCTTTCCGGAAGGGAGTTGATCATTGTTATCAGCCATCTCGTTGGGAGTTTGGAAAAATCTTTGATCTTCTGATACTGGGATGATGAATGAAGACGTGGAATATGGATTCTCACAGACGGCGACACTGATATGAACAAGTGATCAGAGATGGAGACGTCCGGAATGGTTGAAGATCCTTAGAGAAAGTTGATGTTGAGGAGGGGGTGGTGTACCTACAAGGAACTCTGATGCTAAAGTAAGCAAATGTTCAAAGAGAGAATAATGAATATTAGGGTTTTGAGTATAAGAAAGTGATATCTTGCCCTCAAGGATATAAGGGTATATATTATGATCTTAGGAGGACTCTCATTGGTTGCTATATTTGGGTCGGGATATGCGGATCTGCGAATATAGATGTCTGAGCTTACTAGGTCAAATCGGGCGAGGATGCCCATAACTAGCCATTATGTCGAGCAGAGGAGACATAACAGACATAATCCTTATCGAGACAAACTGCGGATTTGCTCGACTTGTGTCGAGAAAAGGATGTCGTGTGGCTAATGAAACGGACAGGTGGAAGCCCCCAGTGTGTTACTGGATCTTAGTGGATCGTCGCGCCTGAAGATGGAGTGACCTTCCCGACATGCATTCGGGCAATCCAGAACAGTTTTCATATACTATTATTACCTATTATTTATACGATTACTAGTCAATTCAGTATCCTGATACAAAATTATTTCCTACTACTAATATTGTACTGTCATCAAAATCATCATCTGCTACCAATTTAATTTTTCAGCTAAATTAGTGTTTTAGAATGTTATTTTAATCATAAGTTAATTAACTGTATTAAACTAAATACTAATAGAAGTATTATATTAATTAACTGTTAAAATCAACATAACTGTTTAATACTACTACTTAAATCCTATATGTAATTAACCCATGTATCCTTTAAATAATCAACTAACTTAATTACCACTAATTACTAATTGTATTACTATATTATTATTAATTTAAAGTGTAGAAAAGAAAAGAAAACAAATTTATACCATGGTTAAGGTCTGGGGCGCCCACGCCCTATCTATGTAGGCCCTGCTGTAATACGGTGAACTGACTTTGAGATTTTATTTTGCTTTTTATCGCAAATGTGCGGATAACAAGAGTCACCACCGACTTTTCTTTTATCCAATTAAGGGAAGGTGAAAAGAACAGGAAAAGACCTTCGTTAGATTCTGAGTAAGGGAGAAGGTTATGAAAAGGGAAGGTATTAGCACCCCTTTCCATCTAGTTATCTACGGCTCTTAGTTGCTCTTAGATCATTTTAAAAGTGCAGTGTGTTTGACAAAAATGTTTTGAAAAGGCATTTTGCTTTGACTTTATAATGATTCATGTAGGAATGTATACAAAGTGTTCGGAAATGTTTCGTTTTTGAAAAGAGTTTGAACTTTGACAAAAGTGTGTGGTGTGAAAAGTATTTTGATAGAGCAAGCAACTAAAAGTCTTATTACCTACTCATAATGGTCATTTTCGTGTTATTTTAATTTCCTTTAGAGTAGTGCTATCCATACCATTAGTTGGTAGGTAACCCTATTCGTTGGATGTAGAAGGGACATTCGAAGGGACATCGGATGGTCATAGAAGGCAACTTGTAGGAGTATCCTAGCACATTCGAAGGGACGATCATCACTTTTCGTAGGCAACACTCGAGGGACGAGATCATGTATTCGTAGGCGACATCGTGGGTCTATGATCTTTGTATCGAAGATACTATGATGATATATTTCGTAGGCAACAGTGCTAGGATACCTCTACGTTCGAGGGACTTGACCATTTATTCGAAAGGCAACGAGAGAGAATTACCCTAAGGGGTGCATGTGTGAAAAGAGTGCGTTGAATTCAGATATGTTATCTTGCAATTAGAAGTGATCTATGTCCGTTTTTATCTTGCCATACACGCCTAATTACTAGCAGTTTATAGGGTGCGGAAAATAAATTGAGGAAAGTAAAGTGCGGAAAAATAAAGTCCTACGCTATTACATGGCTTTGGGGAAGTTACATAATAGGAGTGCGGAAAGTAAAAGTCCGAATTAAACTATTACATCCCATAGGCAGTTACATAATATTAAAATGAAAAGCGAGAAAAATCGTCCGAAACGTTACAACCTGTAAGTAGATACATAATCGGAAAATACGAGAAAGTTGCATAAGAGAAAAATGTTAGTAAAAATATGATTTTTTGAATGAGGAAAAATATTTTAGATTAGTAATGACAATAAGATGATAAGATAATTTTTTGGTAATTTTCTGAATCGATTTCGATAATTAAAAATAATTAAAAGTCAATTTAATGGTTAATTAGCAATTAATTAAAATATGCATGCAAAAACATTAATTTTAATGTCAAAAATTAAATAAGTATTTTTTTGATTAAAATGCAAAAGGAAAATATTTTTGGTGATTTTTAAATGCATGAAAAAAATGTTTGAAGATTAATTAAATTAAGATGAAAATATTAAGAAAAATAAGAAAATAGAAAAGTTATGGAAAAGTGTTAAAAAAGAAATTCAGGAAGCCAGGATCGAACCCAGGACCTCCTGGATGTATCACCACACGCGTTGCCATCTGAGCTTGAGATGCTTGTGTTTTGAATCTGGAAACAATTGATTATAAGGGAATACGTGTCATAAATTGGAATTCAAACACAATCAACACGCGTGGGACCCAGGTGGTATGAATGGATGAATCAAAACGCAAAGAAGCGCCACGCATGCCTCGCCGGTCTCCGTTTCAGTCAACGACGCCGGAGCCCTAGCTCCGGTCGTCTTCTCCGGCAAGAAAAAACTCTAAACCTGCAAAATAGCAAAAATAAAAAGCAAAGGGATACCCTACCCCCCTCAATCGACCATGGCGAGTTCAATGGTGGTGTCCGTTTGGATTGAAAACGCCTGTATCGGCCGGTTCGAAACTAATAGTTCAAGAAACCCTAAACATGGCAAAACGCGATTTGGACGTTCAAGCTCATGAACGATGGCCCGGATCCTGTCTATGATGTCTCATGATCACATTAGAATGATTAGTTTCGATTAAAACACACATAATAGTAAAACACGAATTCAAGAAAAGTATGAATATGTATGTTCATGTATGGCTCGATTCAAGCAGATTTAACCATGGTTTTTGATGTGTACTTAGTCAAACTTACCTCAGGAACACAATGGGATGCTTGGGAGTGGCTAGAAGTGGCTGAAAAATCAAACTCGAATTTGCCAACTTTGTGAAAAAATTTGGAATTTTAGGGTTGCTTCAAGAGGCTAGGGTTTCGTCCTTTGGTCTTGTGAATAAAAAAGGTATTTATAGAGTGAAAGATTGAAGCAAAAAGAATGAAAAAAGATACACTCTTCAATGCAAAAATATTTTCTCTTTTAATTCAAATCAAATCTTTTCAAAATTTAATTTTTCCTTCCTTGCATGAGCTAGCACAAATTTGGCAAGTTGTGTGGGCTTCCTTGGTCCTCAAGCTTGATAAAAAACCAACCCAACTTAAATTATACCTTGTTTTCATATTTTATTTAATTTAAATTTGAATTAAATGCTTTTAAATTCAAAAATAAAAAAAAATAGAAAGAGGTCGTGGAAAGGCATCAAGAGATCACAAATAATATTATGATCAAGTTTGGATCATAAAATTATAGGCCCATTTGGAAAAAATTGGATTTTGTCAGATATCTCTCTTTGTGCAATTCTTCAAAAATGCCCAACTTGTGCAAGGTGTATTTTGCTCAATTATTCATTTTTGAGTGTTCTTGGACTTTTTAGAAAGCTCTAGATGTCCTCTAAACAACCTCTTTGGTTTCATCTCAATTGGAGTTTCCATGCTCAATAACACTTCATTACAAAAAGCTGACTTTTTGTTGACTTTGAAAAGGACCTGTAATATTTTGATCCATATCTTCAAAATGAAGCATTTTCTGGCCATGCTTGTGAGACATGAAGTTGTAGAGAATTGAATTCTCTTCAAAATAAGAGGTGGTGGAAATTTTTTTGATAAAGTATGAGAAACTTATGCTCTGTCGAAGTTCAGTTGACTTTTCTCTACAAAACCCTAATTTGGAAAGTTTGACTTTTGATCAAATCTTGAGTTTTCTTGATGAATCATGATCAACCCTTGATCAAATGATGAATTTCACTTCAAAATATGGATGTTGACCAAAAATCATGAAGTTTGACTGTATGTTGACCACATTTGACTTTTTGTCCAATACAGTTGATTTTCAACCATCTGAGCAATTGTTTGAGGAAATTTGACTTGTAGGGCTTGAAAGTCCATCTTGATTTGAGGATAATCAAACCCTAGTTTGGGTTGATTGTCTAGGAGAGGGTTTGTCTAATCAACCCTTGAGGAATCCTTGAGTATGGATATGTGAAATGTCTTGAGAAGTAGGAGGGAAAATTTTGGGGTATGACAGCTGCCCCTGTTCAATCTTCTTGTACTGGAAGGGTTAGATTGGCATGCGTGCCTTTCGTGACCTGGAGGTAGAATATGATTGAACACTCGAGTACACCTGAAAATTTGCACTCGCTGTTGATTGATGAAGCAGGGGAATGGGCTTACAGATGCCATTTGGAGAAGTTGGAGACCTCACTGGAGGATGAGTCGTACATTAGACTCAAGAACGTCACCTGAATAGGAGAATTATCGGAGATGGGCTTAAGATGCCATCCGGAAAGACTGATGCTGGGGAACGAGCTGAACGCTAGGCTCTGCAGAGGTCCCTGAAGATAGAAAAGAACACGGAGGTGGGCTTAAGATGCCATCCGGAGGGAGTCGTACGTTAGACTTTGTGCTCGTCTTTGAATGAAGTTATTGGTTTGTATTGGTTTTTAACTAAATATACAGCATTCTGAAAGTGGAGAGATGTCGACAAATAGTCGGAGATGGGCTTAAGATTCCATCCAGGGCAACTTAGTCGTACGCCAGACTCTGTAGTTGCTGTTGATAATAAGAGAGTGTCAGAATAAGCCTTCGTCTTGATTATTCTGAGGAGATAATAGTCGGCAGAAAGTGGATAGCTTCCCTGTTGTGCTTCGGGTGTTGATCCAATGCCTGTTGTCGGAGGACAACCTGGGTGATCGTTCATTTAGTTTTCCCGTCTTGTTTCGGGTATTAATCCTGGACCTGTTGTTTTAGAAGTGATTTTCACCTGTTTTGGGGAAAACAAAAGAAACTTTGATAGAATATAGTTAGTCTTATGCAGATTATGATGCATGATGTAATGTGTATGAATGATATATGCATAAGTTATGACTTTTATGAATAATGTATGAATGATCTGTGTTGTGGTATTTCAAAACATATCCATCTTGAAGAAGATGTGGACGTTCTGCTTAGGGATTACATGGATGAAAACCCTGCTTTAGGAAGAGGAGAAAGATATCCTGGATTCCTCCGATGCACTATCTGACCAAGTTTCGAGCCTATATATTTATACTGTTGAGGATGGTAGAGACCGAGAGGTACACTACCGAGGATCTTGTGTGTAGACCCTGCTGGGGAAAATTTAGGAGGCGCTCTACGGGGGATCTTGCGCGTGGATCCTGCTGGGAAGCATGTGACTATTACTAGGGGATAGGGCTAGAAGGATCTGAAGCCCGTTGAAGCCTCCGGATGGGAAATAAGATGTAGGTTTCCTCCGATGCATTATCTGACCAAGTTTCGAGTCTGGATATTGCTGTTGTCGGGGAAATGGTAATTGTTGAGAGATATTCTGCTGGGGATAAATACCTCTGCTGGGGATGAAATGTTATTGCTTGAAGACTGGTGTAATCCGGTTAAGTTGACTGGGATCGCTGCTCAGGGACTAATGTGGTGGAACTTGGAATGTCGGAACTAGTGGAGGAAAATGTGTACTTCGCTGGGGAAGGTTTGTAGTGACCGACACCTTTGTGGGGATTTTACTCTGCAGGGGAACGTCTTGGTGACTTTCGTCGTCATCTCAATTCCTAGAGCCTGTATTAATTATCCTTGTTCGTTCACTTTCCGCATGTTTGTAAATAGATTTTTATTGTCAGATGCATATAATCATTCAAAGAAAACGTTGGACTTTATGCAAACAACAATAGTGAAAATTGTAAAGAGAAAGAACTTGTATTAATTTTAAAGGTGGCGTATGGCCAAGTAGTTTGTACACAAGAAAAGTAAAAAGCTATGCGGAAACAATCTCGTTAAGTTTCAACTATGCTAGTACTCATATATTTCGACTATCTCATCTCCTTGCTGTCAGTAGAAAGTGAGCGAATTGATTTTTGCCATTTAAATCTTGAATGCCGATAGTAGTAGTCTGTAGATAAGTGACCTGGACGAGACATAGTGTATGCTTAAATCCCTAACTTTTGCCTAGACCGCCCTCTCGGGTTTTCAGTCTACCGAGATACCCTTTTTTGCCCAAGCCGCCTTTGCAGGTTTTCGACTTGCCGGGTGTACATTGTTTTGTATATATCCTTAACTTTTTCCCGAACCCTTATGGTTCGCCAGGATGCCCTTATTTTTGCCTAGATCAGTCGACCTAGCGGGTCTCGTTTATGTGTAGTATTTTTTGACTATGTCTGCGTTCACAGGGTGTGGGAAGTCTTCACCATCCATGGTGCTAAGTATCATAGCTCCGCCGGAAAATACTGTCTTGACTACAAATGGTCCCTCATAGGTGGGAGTCCATTTGCCACTGGGATCACCTTGTGGAAGAATGATGCGCTTGACTACTAGGTCACCGACTTGGTAAACTCGGTGCTTGACTTTCTTGTTAAATGCTCTGACCATTTGTTTCTGATAGATCTGCCCATGGCAGATGGATGCGAGTCGTTTCTCATCGATCAAGTTGATCTGGTCAAGGCGAGTCTGGATCCATTCGTCTTCGCCTAACTCTGCATCCTGGAGGACTCTTGGTTGAGGGTATCTGAACTTCGATAGGTAGAACTGCTTCCATACCGTATACAAGAGAGAAGGGGGTTGCCCCTGTTGATGTTCGTACTGTAGTGCGATAACCATGGAGAGAAAATGGCAACATCTCGTTCCAATCCTTGTAAGTCATTGTCATCTTCTGTATGATCTTCTTGATATTCTTGTTGGCGACTTCCACTGCGCCATTCATCTTAAGCCGATATGGAGAAGAGTTGTGATGCTTGATCTTAAACTGCGTGCAGAGTTCGGTGATCATTTTGTTGTTGAGGTTAGAACCGTTATTTGTGATAATCCTTTTGGGAGTGTCGTACCGACATATAAGATTATGCTTGATGAATCGAGCCACAACATTCTTGGTAACAGATGCGAACGAGGCTACTTCTACCCATTTGGTAAAATAGTTGTAATACCACAAGGATGAAACGATGTCCGTTGGAAGCAGTGGGCTTGATTTCTCCGATCATGTCAATGCCCCACATTGCGAAAGGCCAAGGAGCGGTTAGAACGTTCAACGGTACTGGAGGTACATGGACTTTGTCCGCATATATCTGACATTTGTGACAAGATCGAGCATAGCGGTGACAATCAGCTTCCATGGTGGACCAATAGTAACCTGTTCTCAGAATCTTCTTAGCCATCGTATGTTCACTGGAATGGGTTCCAAATGCGCCTTCGTGTAACTCTTCCATGATATGTTCTGCGGTTTTCTGGTCTACACAGTGGAGTAAGCACAAGTCGTGATTGCGCTTGTATAAGATGTCGTCGCTGAGGAAGAATTTGGATGCAAATCTTCTCAAGAACTTCTTATCATTGACAGATGCCCCTGCGGGATATTCCTGAGTCTCAAGATACCTCTTCACTTCGTAGAACCAAGGTTTCTCTTCTGTATCAAGTTCACAATAGTATGCTGGTTCTTCAAACTTCTCGATGATGATTTGGGGAGCCTCGTTGTCCCATCTGACCTTGAACATAGATGACATAGTAGCTAACGCGTCTGCCAACAGATTCTCCTCTCGTGGAATGTGATTGAAAGTGATTTCTTCGAAGTAGGGGATCAAACTCAGAACATGCTCTCGATATGGAATGAGATTCGGATGCTTCGTATCCCACTCACCTTTGATCTGACTAATCACTAAAGCTGAGTCTCCGTACACTTGCAAGAACTTGATTCTTAAGTCAATAGCAGCTTTAATACCCATGATGCACGCTTCGTATTCGGCCATGTTGTTAGTGCAGCTGAAACATAATCTGGCGGTGAAAGGCGTGTGTCTGCCTGCAGGAGATGTAATGATGGCGCCAATGCCATTGCCAAGTGAGTTTGAGGCTCCATCAAAGACCATGGTCCATCGGGATCCTTGTTCAGGTCCTTCGTCTGGTCCTGGTTCATCATAATCAGTAACTAACAAAACATCTTCGTCTGGAAACTCGAATTGCATAGACTGATAGTCATCTACGGCTTGATGAGCCAAATGATCGGCTACTACACTTCCTTTGATCGCTTTTTGAGAAGTATACTGGATGTCATATTCGGTCAAGATCATTTGCCATCTTGCTATTCTTCCGGAGAGAGCTGGTTTCTCAAATATGTATTTTATCGGATCCATCTTGGAGATCAATAAGGTAGTGTGAGTCAACATATATTGTCTTAGTCGGCGAGCAGCCTAAGCCGAAGCGCTGCAAGTTTTCTCGAGCTGTGAGTATCTTGTTTCACAAGTTGGTAAACTTTTTGCTAAGGTAGTATATTGCATACTCTTTTCGACCAGAGTCGTCATGTTGCCCCAACACACACCCCATTGAGTTCTCTAACACTGTCAAGTACATGATAAGAGGTCTTCCTTCGGCGGGCGGCATCAGAATGGGAGGATTCTGTAGGTACTCCTTGATTTTGTCAAAAGCGACCTGGCAATCGTCGTTTCATTCCACTACTTGATCTTTCTTCAGCAACTTGAAGATTGGCTCACAAGTAGCAGTTAGATGTCCAATGAATCTGGCAATGTAATTCAAACGTCCCAAGAAACCTCTGACTTCCTTCTCGGTGCGGGGAGCTGGCATCTGTTAAATAGCTTTAACCTTGGCGGGGTCAACTTCAATACATTTACCACTGACAACAAACCCCAGGAGCTTACTGGATCTGACTCCAAAGGTGCACTTATTGGGATTAAGTCTTAGTTTGTACTTCTTCAATCTATCAAACAGTTTCCGCAGATGATCAAGATGTTCTTCTTCTGTCTGTGACCGAGCTATCATGTCGTCGACATAGACCTCTATCTCGTGATGAATCATGTCATGAAATAATGCTACCATAGCACGCTGATAAGTGGCGCCCGCATTCTTCAGTTCGAACGGCATGACCTTGTAGTAGAAAGTGCCCCACTGTGTAACGAAAGTAGTCTTTTCCATGTCTTCAGGAGCCATTTTGATCTGATTGTAACCGGAGAAACCATCCATGAAGGAGAAAACTTTATGCTGAGCGGTGTTGTCATCTAGAACACCAATATGAGGAAGTGGGAAATCGTCTTTCGGACTCGCTTTGTTCAAATCTCTGTAATCCACACACATTCGTACCTTATCATCCTTCTTAGGTACGGGTACCACGTTTGCAACCCATTGCGGATAAGAAGTAACAGCTAAGAAACCAACGTTGAACTGTTTCATGACTTCGGCTTTGATTTTCTCTGACATCTCAGGACGCATGCGACGAACCTTCTGCTTCACCGGGAGATAACCCTCTTTCGTCAGTAATCGGTGTACCACAATGTCAATGTCTAGACCTGGCATGTCTTCGTACGACCAAACAAAAACCTCGATATAGTCTCGTAGCATCTGAACCAATCTTTCTTTGACACTACTTTCAAGACCCGCTCCTATCTTGATCTCTTTTTCGTCTTCATTAGTACCTAGATTCACGACCTCAACTGACTCTTCATGCGGCTGTATAACTCAATCTTCTTGCTGTAGCAGTCTGACAAGTTCTCCTGGAACTTCACAATCTTCCTCACCTTCGTCTTCGGCTTTGTAGATCGGATTATCGAAGTCATATTTAGCAATAGCATAGCTGTTATCAACGAGCTTCGGAGTGATTCTGCAGTGTATCACGTGGGTGTGTGTAAGAACACATAGCTTTTTGAAGGGGTGATAAAGTAAAAGAAAAAAAACATTTAAATGCAAAAGTCCAACGATTTTATTGAATGAAAATATGCAAATGACAGATAATAACCCTCACAAACGAGCCATGATGCCCTGGGCAAGGCACTAGGCTTTAAAGTTTATTGTTCGAAGCATAGAAAACGAAAAGCAAAACAGAAAACAAAAGCAATTACTCCTGTCTAAAGGAGATTGGTATGACGTCTTCACTCTTCCAATTGTTGAGTCCGTTGTCGGGAGTTGGGAAGATCCACTTGCTGATGTCGAAGTCGTTGTCGTTGTCTTCTATAGCATGAACTCCATCTTGATTGATGCGGAAAGGAAGTTGGCCGGCACGTTCGCGGCATATCATCTTCTGACCTTTGATGGTGAAGCCTAAACCAATCTTGTCAGACTTGAAAGGAAGATCAGGGAGCTGACCCCAAACAGTACTACCTCCTTCTTCAACTACAGCTTGAGCATCCTTCAGCGAGGCCATCCTAGGCGGAACTTGCGTAACTTCAAGAGTGACAAGAGAGTCAACAGGCATGACTCTTGGAACTGTTTCGAAAGCTTGACAGGGAGTTTCGAAGAATTCACCTTCCATCTCGAGATATCAGAATGAATGTAGATGACTGACCATGTATTCCTCTTCACCACATACTGGAACAACCTTCCCCTTCACTGGGTACTTCAGCTTCTGATGCAAGGTAGAGGTAACAGCGCCTGCCCCATGTATCCAAGGGCGTCCAAGTAGGCAAGAGTAAGCTGGACAGATGTCCATGACAAAGAAAGTGGAGTCAAAAGTCTGGGAACCGACTTTAACAGGCAGGATGAGCTCTCCGAGTACTGTTCGCTTAGAACCATCAAAAGCCCTCATAATTATGTCACTGGGCTTCAAGACCAATCCTACAACATCAAGTCGATCAAAAGCAATCTTCGGTAGGATATTCAGAGCAGAACCGGTATCTATCAAAACATGAGACAATGTAATTCCCTTGCATTCAACAGAGATGTGCAAGGCTTTGTTGTGTTTCCTTCCGGCAGGAGTCAAATCAGCATCAGAGAAGCCTAGACCGTTGTTGGCAGCTAGGCTAGCAATACAAACTTCAAATTGATTGGTAGTAGTGTCTTGCGGTACGTGAGCATTCTTCAGAAACTTCACCAAGGCTTTAGCATGAGCATCAGAGCACAAGAGCAGAGCAAGCATGGAGATCTTGGACGGAGTCTGTCCAACCTGTTCCACAACATTGTAGTCACTCTTCTTGATGATCTTCAGAATTTCCTCCATTTCTTATTTGGAGGTATCTTCAGCAACTTCCTTTGGTACTTCTGTCTGAGCAGGATGAGTTACTGGTTCTTTCCCTCGCATTTCGGGAACTGGTTGAATAGCTGGAATGCGAGCTGGAGTCGCAATATCTTTTGGAGGAGAGATCTCTGGAGAAAACACTCTTCCGGTTCTGGTCACCTTACTTGATCCGGTGATGTTGTCAATGTTAGGAATGGTAGCTTCAACTGTAAGATCCTCAATAGTCAGAGGGTCTTGCTTGACGCCATGATAGTAAACCTCAGCTCCATAGTTCCAAGGGATAGCTTTGTCAGAGGAGTATGAAACTGGTCTGGGAGAAGTAATGATGAGAGGTGCCACTCTAGGCACAGGATCAGCAGAGGAAATCCTTATCGTGTTAACATCAGCATAGTCTTCTGGGAAATCATCTCCCCATCCAGTTGCCTTAACATCTTCAATAGGAATCTTGTAGCTCTCAGGAACAGTATACTTCACCATGTAGTCAAACTTGCCACTTGGCTACCCCAAGGTATCCCAAACTTTTGGTATATTTTCACTCACATCTTCGACCTTCAGTTTCTTGGACATGTCTTCACACATATTCGCGGTTATCCATCATGCACTGAATACGTCTTCTCAACCAAGCACAACCGTCAGGTGCAGATGGGCACCAACAACAATTCTCTGGGCATCCTGGATTGACGCCGGCTTGCAGCAAATTCTTCTTAACAATCATCAGAGGAATAGTCAAGTCATCTATATTGAAAACATAAGAGTTCTTGTCAATAGCATTGGAAATTTTGTCATGGTTAGGCATGGGCGCGTTGATCACATTCGGAGTCTCAACAGGAGGATCAAACTCAATCTGTTTAGCTTCAATCATATCTTGAATCTTGTTCTTCAGAGCCCAACAATCGTCAGTATTGTGTCTTGGGCTGTTAGAGTGGTAAGTACACTTAGCATTGGGATTATATCTCGTAGAGGAAGTGTTGATGTTTTGAGGAGGATCCCTCAAGGTAATCAGCTCTGCTTTCAACATGTGTTGCAATGCTTGCGACAAAGGCATGTTGATCTTCGTTGCCTCGTGGCGCGTTACGCGTGTTGTCTCACCGAGGTTGCGATGTAGGATTGAGATCACAACCGCCCACGATTGAGCACGGTCGGTCTTGGCTCGGCTTTTCTGACCATACACAGCATTGGCTTCTTTCTTACCACCAAAAGATTTCTTCACAGCATTTGAGGATGACTCTACTTGAATCTTTCCGCTCTTGATTCCAAATATCGCTCTCCGGCTAAAGAGTTTCAATCGGATAATTGAAGAATGGGCTGTCGGTGTTCCCATAAACATATCAACCAACTCCTATTGGACAAGGGTGGTTGAACTCGCTGCTAGATCTCTCCATTTTGAGCATACTCTTTGAACTTCTCATCACGACCCATAGACATGCTCTGTAGTTGCATGCGTGGGTGCCAATTCAACATTGTACTCATATTTCAGAAAGCATCCGCTAAGTCACTCCCGACGGATATGGTCACTCTAGTCGATAATACCACTCCAATTGAGTTCCGGACAAACTCTCTTGGAAATAATGAATCCACAACTTTCTGTCATCAGTGTGGGGGTTGATCTTCTGAACATAGGACCTCAAATGCAGCTTCGAACAAGCAATGCCATCATACTTGGAAAAAGTAGGAACCTTGAATTTGGGAGGAATCACCACACCCGGGACAAGACTCAGATCATCAAAATTCAACACTGACATCTTCAGATTTTCCATAGCATTCAGACAGTCTTCAAGTTGCTTGTATTTGTCATCCTCATAAGAGTACTGATCATTCTCATAATCTTCTTCCTTCTTCTCAGGCTCACGCTGGTCATCTTCGTTGCCCTTGACACTTCCCTCAGTTTTGACACTCCCTTCTGAGAACTCTATCCGGCTAACCACCTTAGGACCACCTTTGTGACGTCTTCCATGTTGAGAACGCGAATGACCTTCTTCTTTTTGTTGATGAGCTTCTTCAGATCTTCTTGGCCTTGGGCCAAGCTGGTGAACATTTCCTGGAACTGAGCATTCTGAGCCTGAAGATTAGCAAGGCCAAGATGTCTTCGAATGCATGGAAAATCATAGCTTTGAGGAATTCTCGGGCTTTCTTCATTAGGAACTTGGCAAGTAAACCCTTAACTCCACTTCTTGTTTCCCAATTGGCTTCAATGTCTGAACGCTTTAGATGTAATGCTGATGCGATGTCTTCGTACCTAGGAACCTTTTCTAAACCGGTGAATGGAATTTGGTCAAGAATAGGTATCCCAAGTAGCTTAGAGAACTCTTCCAAGGTAGGAACCAACTGATAATCTTGGAATGTAAAGCAATGGTGTTTCGGATCAAAGAACTGGAATAGGACGTGCATCATATCTTCTTCAAAACCGGAGATAACCAAGTCAAGTAGATAACCATGTCTTTTGATGAACTGAGCATGATCGGGAATCTCTGAAACCAATTCTTTGAGCTGAGAAGGTATACCCATGAAGTTGATTCGGATAGTCTTTCTAGAAGCCATAATCCCTAGAAAACAGAGCAAAGATAAATCCCTAGGTCCTTGAAATAGTTAGAAATGATATGCCATGTGATGATGTCATGATGTCATGTTTAGCAAGCACGAACAATTCACACAATAACCCTAGGTTTAAGTCTTGCATGAGGTATAGGTGATTACCCTACCAAAAGTTTGAGTTGGTTCATCCTGTCCTATAATAGTAACCGGGTTCTAGGAATCTCATATCATTGATCTTTCTCGTAGGCGTTTATTTCAATACGACTACCAAGTGGTCGACCGAAAATATCCCAAAAGTCTGATCTTAATGAGAGTAGCATCGAGTATCAGCCAACCTTAGTCTGCACCAAAGCTGGCCATCTCACTACCTTCTAATGGCCAAGATGGGTCAATTAAGGTTCTAAAAGTTGAGTTAGTGCTGATGACACCACACAGAAGCCAAATACTATCCTCAACTTGGGAATGAAGAGTATTAGGACATCCAAAGTGTTACACTAACGTAGCCATCATGTTGACCGTTTCGGTATACGCCTAACGGTCGCGATGATCTAATGCTACTTACCTAAAGGAAACCTGGATCCGGGTGTAGGATCCCCCATAAGCATAATACCCAAGCAACCCTTAAAGATAAAGCAAGCAAGTCAGACAGAAAACAGTAAAAATGATCTAGAAATCCCTAAGGTATTCTCTCTTTAGGGTGTCTCCCCGGAAGAGTCGCCAGTTCTGTAATACGGTGAACTGACTTTGAGATTTTGTTTTGCTTTTTATCACAAATGTGCGGATAGCAAGAGTCGCCACCGACTTTTATATTATCCAATTAAGGGAAGGTGAAAAGAACAGGAAAAGACCTCCGTTAGATTCTGAGTAAGGGAGAAGGTTATGAAAAGGGGAGCTATTAGCACCCATTTTCATCCGTAGTTACCTACGGGCTCTTAGATCATTTTTAAAAGTGCTTTCTATGTGTTTGACAAAAATGTTTTGAAAAGGCATTTCGCTTTGACTTTATAATGATTCATGTAGGAATGTATACAAATTGTTCGGAAATGTTTCGTTTTTGAAAAGAGTTTGAACTTTGACAAAAGTGTGTGGTGTGAAAAGTATTTTGATAGAGCAAGCAACTAAAAGTCTTTTTACCTACTCAGAATGGTCGTTTTTGTGTTATTTTAATTTCCTTTAGAATAGTGCTATCCATACCATTAGTTGGTAGGTAACCCTATTCGTTGGATGTAGAAGGGACATTCGAAGGGACATCAGATGGTCATAGAAGGCAACTTGTAGGAGTATCCTAGCACATTCGAAGGGACGATCATCACTTTTCGTAGGCAACAATCGAGGGACGAGATCATGTATTCGTAGGCGACATCGTGGGTCTATGATCTTTGTATCGAAGGGACTATGATGATATATTTCGTAGGCAACAGTGCTAGGATACCTCTACGTTCGAGGGACTTGACCATTTATTCGAAAGGCAACGAGAGAGAATTACCCTAAGGGGTGCATGTGTGAAAAGAGTGTGTTGAATTCAGATATGTTATCTTGCAATTAGAATTGATCTATGTCCATTTTTATCTTTCCATACACGCCTAATTCCTAGCATTTTATAGGGTGCGGAAAATAAATTGCGGAAAGTAAAGTGCGGAAAAATAAAGTCCTACGCTATTACATGGCTTTGGGGCAGTTACATAATAGGAGTGCGGAAAGTAAAAGTCCTAATTAAACTATCACATCCCATAGGCAGTTACATAATATTAAAAAGAAAAGCGAGAAAAATCGTCTGAAACGTTACAACCTGTAAGCAGATACATAATCCGAAAATACGAGAAAGTTGCATAAGAGAAAAATGTTAGTAAAAATATGATTTTTTGAATGAGGAAAAATATTTTAGATTAGTAATGACAATAAGATGATAAGATAATTTTTTGGTATTTTCTGAATCGATTTCGATAATAAAAAACTATTAAAAGTCAATTTAATGGTTAATTAGCAATTAATTAAAATATGCATGCAAAAATATTAATTTTAATGTCAAAAATTAAATAAGTATTTTTCTGATTAAAATGCAAAAGAAAAATATTTTTGGTGATTTTTAAATGCATGAAAAAAATGTTTGAAGATTAATTAAATTAAGATGAAAATATTAAGAAAAATAAGAAAATAGAAAAGTTATGGAAAAGTGTTAAAAAAGAAATTCAGGAAGCCAGGATCGAACCCAGGACCTCCTGGATGTATCACCACACGCGTTGCCATCTGAGCTTGAGATGCTTGTGTTTTGAATCTGGAAACAATTGATTATAAGGGAATACGTGTCATAAATTGGAATTCAAACACAATCAACACGCGTGGGACCCAGGTGGTATGAATGGATGAATCAAAACGCAAAGAAGCGCCACGCATGCCTCGCCGGTCTCCGTTTCAGTCAACGACGCCGGAGCCCTAGCTCCGGTCGTCTTCTCCGGCAAGAAAAAACTCTAAACCTGCAAAATAGCAAAAATAAAAAGCAAAGGGATACCCTACCCCCCTCAATCGACCATGGCGAGTTCAATGGTGGTGTCCGTTTGGATTGAAAACGCCTGTATCGGCCGGTTCGAAACTAATAGTTCAAGAAACCCTAAACATGGCAAAACGCGATTTGGACGTTCAAGCTCATGAACGATGGCCCATATCCTGTCTATGATGTCTAATGATCACATTAGAATGATTAGTTTCGATTAAAACACACATAATAATAAAACACGAATTCAAGAAAAGTATGAATATGTATGCTCATGTATGGCTCGATTCAAGCAGATTTAACCATGGTTTTTGATGTGTACTTACTCAAACTTACCTCAGGAACACAATGGGATGCTTGGGAGTGGCTAGAAGTGGCTGAAAAATCAAACTCGAATTTGCCAACTTTGTGAAATTTTTTTGAATTTTAGGGTTGCATCAAGAGGCTAGGGTTTCGTCCTTTGGTCTTGTGAATGCAATAGGTATTTATAGAGTGAAAGATTGAAGCAAAAAGAATGAAAAAAGATACACTCTTCGATGCAAAAATATTTTCTCTTTTAATTCAAATCAAATCTTTTCAAAATCTGATTTTTCCTTCCTTGCATGAGCTAGCATGAATTTGGCAAGTTGTGTGGGCTTCCTTGGTCCTCAAGCTTGATAAAAAAACCAACCCAACTTAAATTATACCTTGTTTTCATATTTTATTTAATTTAAATTTGAATTAAATGCTTTTAAATTCAAAAATAAATCAAAAAAAATAGAAAGAGGTCGTGCAAGGCATCAAGTGGTCACAAATAATATTATGATCAAGTTTGGATCATAAAAGTATAGGCCCATTTGGAAAAAATTGGATTTTGTCAGATATCTCTCTTTGTGCAATTCTTTAAAAATGCCCAACTTGTGCAAGGTGTATTTTGCTCAATTTTTCATTTTTGAGTGTTCTTGGACTTTTTAGAAATCCCTAGATGTCATCTAAACAACCTTTTTGGTTTCATCTCAATTGGAGTTTCCATGCTCAATAACACTTCATTACAAAAAGTTGACTTTTTGTTGACTTTGAAAAGGACCTGTAATGTTTTGATCCATATCTTCAAAATGAAGCATTTTCTGACAATGCTTGTGAGACATGAAGTTGTAGAGAATTGAATTCTCTTCAAAATGAGAGGTGGTGGAAAAATTTCTGATAAAGTATGAGAAAGTTATGCTCAGTCAAAGTTCAGTTGACTTTTCTCTACAAAACCCTAATTTGGAAAGTTTGACTTTTGATCAAAACTTGAGTTTTCTTGATGAATCATGATCAACCCTTGATCAAATGATGAATGTCACTTCAAAATATGGATGTTGACCAAAAATCATGAAGTTTGACTGTATGTTGACCACAGTTGACTTTTTGTCCAATACAGTTGATTTTCAACCATCTGAGCAATTGTCTGAGGAAATTTGACTTGTAAGGCTTGAAACTTGACATGGAGATTCTTTGAAGCTTATGAGGAGGCATGATGACCATTGGAGATGTTGGAAGTCCATCTTTATCTGAGGATAATCAAACCCTAGTTTGGGTTGATTGTCTAGGAGAGGGTTTGTCTGATCAACCCTTGAGGAATCCTTGAGTATGGATATGTGAAATGTCTTGAGAAGTAGGAGGGAAAATTTTGGGGTATGACACCTGCCACACTTCTTCATTTATGTGGGGCGCACACCCCCTAACTCTTCATCAATTTGGGGCGCCCGCCCCTCATATAGGTGGCCCTGCCCCCCACTTTTCTTTCTTCTTCTTCTTCGTTCCCTATTTGTTTTTCTAGAAAACGACAATGATAATCCTCCGACAACAACAAACTTTTCCATTTTAGATTACCACCACTTAGTACAACAACTTGATAACATCCTCAACAACTTAGTAACATCAATACAATTTAAATGAATCACGGAACAACTTCATCAACATATTATCAACATTCACAGACAACTAAATCAACACAGCAACAATTACTTTCAGAAAAATCAACATAACAGAAAAAACAACAATCAATCCATGGAAAAATTCATACAACCTAACCCCACATACGGTCTGTCATATACCCGGTTATAGAGATTGAACCCCACCATTACCTTGGATTTAAGGTTACTCGAATGGTTTTTGGTTCGATCTCACTTTTTGGCCTCTGATTGCTCTACATATTCTTCTCTACTATTACTCCTTCCTTGTCGTTCTCTCTGCAACTTTCCCCTTTCTCTTACTCGTACAAGGCCTCTAACAAAACCTAGTAACTTACCCCTACTTCTTTTATATAATTAAACCTTGATATATTATTTAATTGGTTCTACTACACACACTCCCCACTATTAGTAACTATCCGTCCAAATTAACAACTCATTTAATTTATTCCTAGTAATAATAAGCTAATATCATTATTTTTATTATTATATTCATTATTATTTTCGACTTAATTATTAAACAATCAACTTAATAAAATTCTACCACATTCGACTAAACAACTTATCGGCTAACACAACACGCAACTTATCGGAATACCACACAATTCACAAATAAATTCAGAAATACCTATTTAAATAAGGGTTAAATATATTTTTGGTCCCAATAAATATCTCAATTTTGACTTTTAGTCCCTGTAAAATCACTTTTGCACGCTTTTAGTCCCTGTATAGGGACTAAAACTGCACGCAAAAGTAATTTTATAGGGACTAAAACTCGAAGTTTTTTTATAGGGACTAAAAGTAATTTTTTATTATTTTATAGGGACTAAAAACATATTTAACCTTTTAAATAATTGAATAATTAATCGGGCATTACAATAGGCCGAATGTCTATGCATACGAGCCGCTTACAGGGAACCAGGAGACACTGTCGTTTCGGGTTTACATGGACTGGATAGTGCATGGGAACATTCACTTCAGTGCCTACGCTGACAACCGTGAGACGATACCATTTGATGAGGTTTCGTTATTTATAGGTTGGTTGGCCAACAGGACTCGGAAGACTGCTCCTTATATGCCCGAGCGGGTTATGCGTCAGTTCGGGTTCATCCAGACCATTCCTCGACATTCTGTTGTATGTGCTCCTCTGACAGTGAAGAGGAGGGAGATGGATGAGCCGTTTGATGATTTTGAGAATCATCTTGTACCTGATGAGGCCAGGAGTACTGTAACACCCCAATTCTACCCCTCGTAATTAATAATAAAATCAGAGTTTTAAAATTTCATCCAACATAAATTGAGGCATCACATATTCGTGTTTTCATCACTTTGCATTATAATGCACATCACAAAAAAATCAAAAGTTGGATATACCGATTCATATCATAAATTATCATATAAACATATGACTATTCACACCACAGCGGATGTGTTCACAAAATATACATATCATCATGTTATCATAGATACATAAAGTCATAACATCTAAAGATAGTATACATAAACTATCCTATCCAAAATAATAACGTCGCCCAAAACTCGAGTGTGACTACGATCAGAGCAGAGCGACTCAAAATAAAGAGACTCGAGCTAATCCTCATCATCCTCGTGGATCACCTGCACGTTACCAATATAAAGGCAACGACGAAACAAGTAAAGGGTGAGATACTCCAAAACATATAATTAAAGGCATGATAAAATATATAAATAGTTTTGGAATTATAAATGATATAAGTTAATAAGAATATGTCAACATATATCAAAATCTCACATACTTTAAATTAGCATTTAGTGTATAAAATTAACACTTTAATTTCGTCACATAATCATTATACTCATATCAACACAAAGTATCATATATCATCGCAATTCAACATAATCCATCAATTAAAACCCAACGCCAAACGATTCAAACATAAACATAACCGACTCCATGATACACGACTATGTTATGCATGTGGTACCCGTCGCTTTGTTCATAATTAAGAATATTTGGCATAAAGCCTATCGTCGCTTGGCATAAAATCCCTCGTCGCCAATGCAATGTATGTGACTCGACAATAAACACCACACAACAAAAACATCATCATCGCTCATCAAAATTGACATAAAGTCCACGTCGCCATATTTATCCACATCAAGATAAACATATCATCGCATCGTCTATCATCGAGTATTCGTTATAAATACACCGTCGCAAACATCATGTTTAATCACACCACATCATTATCAATTAATTCACCAAATTCCAAATACGGAAAAATATTCAAAAACCAATAATCATCGGGAAAGCCATTCCTAATAACCGGCATTAATCATAATTATTAACATCACAATCGGATTGTCCATACGTGACTTAAATCGACTAAAACGCAATCCGATTCAATTTGACCGTAATTTGGCCTATTTTAGGTCATTTCGTAAAAACTCAAAATTTTGAAAAACTAACCTCACCACTATGTTCCACACGTCGAACTTAGCTAGTACGTCAATTTTCGTTGAATTCAGAGCAACTTGCTCCGTCGTTGAAATTACCGAAATCGGGAAATCGAAACATAATCGGGTTCCAAATTTAATCGGCTAACTTATGTCCTAATTATATTTTATTAATACCAACTAGTAGTATATGGAATTAAGGAAAACAAAAGAAACAGAAGCTAAAATGAAATTATGCAGGAAATAAAATTATGCAGAAACAGAAACTAGAGAAGCAGAAAACGGAAAACAGCAAAACACACTTCCTCCTTCCTTCCTAGAAGGGACGAACGTCCCATGGATATGAATGAGAGGAGGCGGGCGCCTAGGGGGCCTGGGACGGCCGCCTTCATGCTGGGGTGGGCGCCTCCCATGCTCCCAACCTCTTCTTCTTCCTCGGTTCATTACAGACACAGTTTTCTGGTTTTTCTTTTACAGTTTCTTATTTCTTTCCATTCTAACAATTATTCTTACTAGCTTAGCAATAAAACACCAACAATTCATACTCCTAACTCAATCTTTCTAAGTTATTTCAACAATCACTCAACCAAAACTCATGAATCAAACTATCAATTTTTCCCTAAATCCAAAATATATCACCAAACCCTAACTATATGAAATGGAAAATCAAACCCCTTACCTTAAGTGCTTGAATGATTCTTGATGATTCAACAAATCCAACCCTAGCTATGTGTTCTTCTTCTCTTCTCCAAGACCTCTTGTTCTCTCTATGCTTCTAAGTTTGGTTGATGTTGTAATGGAAGGAAATGAGGAAAATAATGGTTTTATGTTGTATTCTTACTACAAAGCCAAAGGTGTACACCCAATTCTCAACAATTAGTCTTCACACCCCTAACTTGTCTTATTAATTAACACATTAATAATATATAATAATATTATTAACTCAATTAATTAAAATAACTCAGGGAAATTAAATATCAGTCTGAATAATATTTTACCGAATCGAACGGAATAAAAATCGGACCGAACGAAACGTCGCCAAATATATTAACAGATATATCGATTAATATAAATATTCTCGTCGCCAAACAATGGTCTAACGGTAACTCAAAAATATTAATATAATATAATATTAAATAAAATGGGGAGTTACAAGTACCGTAGCTCCAGACGACTGGAGTTATGCGTATGGTTATATGATATGGTTCTTCAGGGTGTCTCATCTATACATGGTAGAGGATGCTCCAGGGAACTCACCCAGGCCATTTCACCAGAAGATCCTGGAGGAGCAGCAGGCGAGGAGGGATCATGCTCATGACTTGCTACTAGGTGCCGCCGTATCATGGAGCTTGCTAGTGATGACATTAATAGAGGGTTGTTTCCTGACAGATCCAATGTTAGAGGAGTTTTAAAGACCAACATAGCAGAGGCTCAGGGTGTCCTGTTATACAGGAGACAACTGAGGGACGCCTCAAGGGTGACATACCGACTCATCATCCGTCATACCCAGTAGTTTAGGTTGGTCATCCACTTGTATTTTGATTTTAATTTTTTTATTTATTTTGTATTGTATCGAATTTTTGTTTTGGATATCGTTACCATTATTCTGAAATGTATTTTGGATAACATTTTTGGTCTTTTGTTCGATTCATAAATTGTATAATTTGTTAAATTTCTAATTTGTATAACTTTTCCAATTATTATTTTTGTTTAATTTTTCTGCTAAGTGTCATGCCCAGAATTGGAAGTATACATCCGGTATGAAACCGTAATTATACTTTCGGTTTTAACTCAAATATTTTAGAAAATAGTGCGCATCAGAAATATACTTTCGATTTTAAAGAGATATTGTCAGAAATGTATGGGGTTTAATTCTACCTCATGAGTGGATTAAGAAATCACTAAATGTTATCGAATAACAAAAAGATACATAAGTAGAGAAATCAACTCTCAGCAAACTACATTGATCTCACACGTTAAGAGAAAAATCATCTAAAAGGATCTAACCTAATAAAATCACCTATCTACTATCTAATATATTCTAACAGATTGTCCAAACTACCTAAATTATCCTTTTGTAAAAAATATTTTACACTACACTTTGGACATTTTAGTAACTAACAAAATAATCCTTAATTTTTTCAATTTTTTTGATTTCATTGCACCAATTGTCAACTTCTCATTGGTCCAAATTAAAAAACTCTTTTTCCAATCTTCTACTTTCTCTTTTCTCTCTCTATCTTCTCTTTTCATTTTATATGATTATTTAATATATTTGAATTTTAATATAGTTATTTTTTTTATAATTAAATATCTTTTCTATTTGTTTATTATCACTGAAAAATGCTAATTAATCTATTATTTAACTTTAATAAAATTAAAAATATATTTTATAAAATTGAATAATATTACATATCATTCACACAACTAATTTTTTATGTTAATTTTTATCTTTCTTCTTGTCACAAGTTTTTTTTTTAAATTACTTAATACATTGAGTTTATTTTAATATTACATAATTCAATTTAAAATCACATGTGTATATAAATACATCATTTGTCAAGTTTACCATTATATTTTGTATAATCATATTATTTGTGTAATATTTTGATTTCATATCTACTATCTAACATATGCTAAAAGATTGTCCAAACTACCTAAACTATCATTTTCTAAAATATATTTTACACTATATTTTAGATATTTTAATAACTAACAAAATAACCTTAACTTTTTCAACTTTTTGATTTCATACATCAATTGTCAACTTCTCATTGGTTCAAATTAAAAAATTATTTTTTCAATCTTACACTACTTTCTCTTTTCTCTTTTCAATTTATATAATTATTTAATACATTTGAATTTTAATATAATTGATTCTTTTACAATTAAATGTCTCATTTTAAACTTACATTTTAAGACATATTTATCTTTTCTTTTTGTTTATTATCACTGAAAATACTAATTAATCTATTATTTAACGTTAATAAAATTAAAAACACATGTTTATGAAATTGAATAATACATATCATTCATACAACTAACTTTTTATCTTATGAGTTACTATCAAATTATTACCATTATTTATGTTACTTTTTTTCTTTCTCCATGACACAAGTTTTGTTTTTTAAAAATTACTTAATACATTGAGTTTATTTTAACATTACGTAATTCAATTTAAATTCTCACGTGTACCTAAATACATCATTTGTCAAGTTTACCATTACATTTTGTATAATCTTATTATTTATTGTAATATTTTGATTTAATAATTTTTTATTGTACTTTTCCATTAAATACTAATTAATCTATTATTTAACTTTAATAAAATTAAAAATATATTTTATAAAATTGTATAATATTACATATCATTCACACAACTAACTTTTTATCTTACGAGTCACTATCAAATTATTACCATTACTTTCAAATGTTAATTTTTTTCGTTCTCCATGTCACAAGTTTTTTTTTTTAATTACTTAATACATTGAGTTTATTTTAACATTACGTAATTCAATTTAAATTCACATGTGTATCTAAATATATCATTTATTAAATTTACCATTATATTTTGTATAATTATATTAATTATTATAATATTTTAATTTTATAATTTTTTATTTTATTTTTCTAATAAATATGAATTTTTCATATATATATCAAAAAAATTATTTCGTCAATACTAAAATAAATTTAAAACTAAAAAAGTTATTGCGGGGGCACGGATCTCTGACTAACTCATATTATAAAAATTCACAATAAAAGATATAAGATTAAATATTTAACGAGCTTACAATCAAAGATATATTGACTCCTATAATGATGGGACACAAGCCTTTTAACGCTTGTTGGATAGTGTGATGTAGTGCGATATTTCTAGTAGCTCTCATTGAAACTCGAATTCATGAACCTTACTGAAAATAGTTGATTTCTTCAATTTTCTTATTTTCTTTCAACATTTTTGATTAAGACTCATTTCACTTCTTGTTGTTGTTGGACATGTGAGCTTTTAACGTGATGAACTTGAGAATTAAACGAGTTTTTAAAGGATTGATTTGGAACCGACAAAACTTTTATTTGGGATGAGCGCAAAAATATTATGGAGATTTTAATAGTTGATCTTTAATTTTTCTTAGACTTTTTTCTTCAAAGCAGAACTCATGAAACAAATAACAACTTCTTAAGATAATTTCTATACCAAATAAGAAATTTTACTGTCTTAGTTCGCAATCAGAATATCGACTTCCTACAAAAGAAATATGTAGTCGATAGATAATACAATCCCGGTAATTTTACAAATAATTCCTCACCTAAAATATTAATCTTCACTTAGACTCAAAAATACTTTTAAAGCACTATAGTTAAATATGTGTGAAAAAATGAGAGATTTAATATAAATGACGAGAAAAATGAAATAAAGATCAAAGTTCATTTTCTGGATGCGAAAAAGTGATAAAGAAGTGTTCCTCTATTTATAGGTCAAGTCGTGGTATAAATTTGGAAATAATCCATTGACTAAATCAATGCCATAATCAATTATTAACTTTCAATAATCGATTGCTCAAGCCAATTCAACTTTAGACTCAACTTAACCAAAATAAATAATTAGGTTATTAATCTAATCGATTATTCAGTTAGAAAAGTCTTCTTATTAACTAGATACTCTTCTAATCAGTTATCTAGTCTCAAAAACATTTTTAGGTGATTTAAATAAAATATGAGAGGTTTCTCAAATATTTTTAGTGTGTGTTATTTATTCATAGTGTTTTCAGAAATACTCTTGTGTCTTTACAAGACATTCGGGAGAACTTTCACACTTTCTCTTTTTCAAAACTCTAAAACTTCAAGCTTTGACATCATTTCTTTGAGTTTAGCATCATACATGAACTTTGAGACTTTTTAATGAGACTTGAGATATCTTCATTGATTGCTATCGTTTAAGAGTTGAGAGGTTAAACCACAGGTGACCCTTTAAATAGACGTCTTGACTTGAAATACGTTTGAGTCGTTTGACCACGGTGTTGACTTTAGATAGATGTCTGGATATCCAAGAGTATAACTTGAGTCGAAAGAATAATTTAATCAACTATTTTATACATCTTTAATCGCTTGAACTATCTTCAACAAATATTTAATTTCACTAGATATCATTTGATATCAAGTATTATCATGATAAAATTTGAACTTACTCAATTCACTTATAACTTTAATATCTATAAGTTTCATCGGCTACTTTAACTTATGTCGAGTATAGTTAGAAACACATAGAATCACAGTTGTTTCACCATAAAAATACCTTAAAATTTTGAATCAAATTAACTTTTTCATAGTACTTAGGATTAAACCCCTAAAGAGACATATATTATTAATAAAAACCAATTAAAAATAATATAAAACTTATTAAAAATGATGTAAATACCAAATGTCTTCAACACTCTTTTCTTTTTTAAAACATATTAGCTCTCCACCACCACATCCATACATGCATAAAAACTTTATCAGCAAATGATTAAAAAACAAAGGAAAAAAAATAAAGCTTTATAATGGAGAACACATTTATGGCCATTCTCACAAAACATATTTTCAAAATAAAATACATTGCTACCCATTCCATCAAAACATCTCTTCAAATTAAACCACATGACTACCCATTTTATCACAACATATGCCCCACAAATCACAAAAACAATAAATTTATAGTTCAAAACATATGGACATTTAGTATCAGTCTCCTTATGGCAAGTTCAAAAAATATGGACCTTTAACCCTTTTTTTAGTAGATAAAAATTAAATTTTATTACAAAATAAAATACTTAAATTGGAAAAGAAGTTTTTCATTATTACAAAATATTTTTTGAATTTTATATACATTTTTTAATTTTTATTTTGATGTATACTTGTCAATGGGAATGTTGTGGTGGACATTGATCCCATGACTACCCACCCTATTGGGAAACATATAATTTACTCTCCAGTCTCCCATATGCTATAACATGTGCTACCTTAAATTATCACCATCTTTCTTACATCTATCTATCTACCTACCCTTGCTCTTTTATTCAAGAGCCTAAGACCGACCTATTCAGAATCCAGAGGGGGACCATTCCTTTTTTATTTGATTTTCTAAATATGGATTAACAATGGATTGCATTTCTTAGTACTCTACATATAATTTTTTGTAAGAGTGTAATGGAATGACGCTAAATATATGAAAGTTTCTTGGAAAAAACTAGTAATTTCTTTTTTAACGTACAACATTGGGAGGCTCTTTATATGCCTATTTTCAAATTAATGTTGGCGGTGGATAAAACTTTTATTATCCTACTCTTACCGTAATGAATATAACTTTTAGGGTTAAATGTATTTTTGGTTAGTTCTTTTAATTATTTTAAAGTAATTCTTAAAAAAAGTTTAATTTTAATTTTTGATTTACCACAGAATTAGCGGTTTTAGAAATAGTTTTTTATTGATCAATTGATTTAACAATAATTTTATTTAGAAGAATTAAAAATTAAAATTAAAATTTTTAAGAGTATTATTTAAACAAATTTAAAAAAACTAAAAATAACATGAGAGATTTAGAAGGATAAAAAGAATATAATCTTAATGTTTGGAGAAGATTAACTTTATTATTTAAAAAAAGATAGCATAGTTTGTTGTCTATTTAACTACTAATTCTATATAACTTTTAAAGTTAAATATTTTGTTTTCTTAAATATCCCATATTTACATTTAGTTTTTCTAATTTTTTTTAAAAACAATCCTTTTAAAAATTTTAATTTTAACTTGATCCCTCATATCAAAAGAGTCGTCAATTCAGTCGCTAAATAAAAAAAAATTTGCTAATGCAATCGTTAAAAATCGTCGCTAAATTATATGATGGATCAAAAATTAAAATTAAACTTTTAAAAAAATTATTTTATAAAAGAAAATTATAAAAGGACTAAAAGTTAAATATGAGACATTTAAAAAGACAAAAACATATTTCAACCTAACTTTTATTATATATCAATGTATTTGAACCTAACTTTTATATAAAAAGAAAAAGATATTTAGAATGTATTAACAAATACTTATTAACATGATGGCATTTTCAAGTTAGAGAATAACCACATTGTGAACCTATAGCAGCCACGCTCGTTCTTGAGATTTTGATTATCCTATCGAAATTATAAATTTAGTGTCCTTTTTCTTAATTCATAACTAGCGAAATATCCGTGCGTTCACACGAGTCCTGTTATGGATGGTTGTGTTTTCACTATTTAAGATTAGAATACAAAAAAAAAAAAATAGAAAACAAATTTAAGCAATTAGAAAAAGAAAAAATATAAAAAATAAAAATCAAATTAAGTGGATACATATACATGTGTTTAAAATAATATACAAAAGTAGATTAATAAAAGGAAGTGACAAATAAATCTTAAATAAAATAAATATGTAGTGAATAGTTACTCGTGGGAACAGTTGTGGACCGCGGAATTATCATCATTTTATCATGTAAATTCAAATAAATTATAATACATTGAAATATTATTGAAAAAAATAAAATATATAAAAAAAGATTGGAAGTTAATTGTATAAGTTTTAAGAAACTAATATATTTAATAAAAACTATTAAATATATGGTTTGTCAAAAACAATTGTGAAAAAAGAATTAGGGTTGAAAGAGTTTTTACCTCACACAGGTACCAGTATGATACACACATTTATGTTCAAAATATAATAAAAATAAAAATGTAATATATTGAAAAAGATAATAAGTCGGTGCTTATAATTCGTCTAATTTATAAAACTATTTGAATTAATAAAATATATATTTTATATAAATATTATTATTGTTTTGAAATTACTGTTAAAAAAGATAAACAACAGTAAAGTTGTTGTATTATTATTCAATATTTTCATCAATAACTTCATGTTTCTGTTATTATTCAATGTTTTAATCAATAATTTCATATTGATCATTAACTTCATGTTTCCGTTAATATTTAATATTTTGATTAGTAATTTCATGCTCCCGTTAAAGTTAAATATTTTTATCATTAAATTCATGTTTCCGTCAAAATTAAATATTTTGATTATAATTAAGAAATCATAAATTTTAGAAAAGATTTAGTAATTGATTTAGTTGAACAAATATTATTGATTTAATATAAAAAAAGTGATTGATTTAGCAAAAACATGTGATTAATATAATAATTTGTGCGTTCGCACAAATTTTGATATTGTTATTTATGCGTTCACATGGCACTATTGTGGTACGATGTAATGTCACCATTTTGTATGATTATTGAAAAAAAATAATTAATAGAAAAAGATGTTATAGAAATTGAATACATAATAGAAAGAATAATTGAATACGTTAATATTCAAAATTTTGATCAGTGACTTAATGTTCTCGTTAATATTCAATATTTTGACCAGTAACTTCATGTTTCCGTTAATATTCAATCAGTAACTTTATGCTCATGTTATTATTCAAAATTTTGATCAGTATTTTCATATTCCCGTTAATATTCAATATTTTGATTAGTTAATTTGTGTTCTTGTTAATATTCAAAACTTTGATCCGTTACTTCGTGTTCCCTATAATATTCAAAATTTTGATTAGTAACTCCGTATTCCCGTTAATATTTAGTATTTTGATCAGTAATTTGTATTTCTGTTACTGTTCAATATTTTGATTAATAACTTCATATTCCATAATTTTATATTTTCGTTATTATAAAAAAATTGTAATCGCAAATTAATATTTAAAAAATTGTAATCGCAAGATAATATTTCAATATTTACTCTGTTTGTAAATAAACAAATAAGATTAAGAAAAAGGCGAATAATATATTTTCATTACACTTAATGGTTTTATATTATAAAACAAAAGCCTAAAAATGATTTCAAATATGTAATCATATTAATTATATTAGTGATAAAGACAACAATCATGAATTTTTCCCATATAAGTCTAATCCATACACTATCACGCTATTTTCCAAAAGTTTTTGTAAATTATTTATTTATTTATAATAACCACTTGGCTTTTTAACCTTGTTTTTAAACTAAAAGGTTAAAACGTAATTTATATATGAATGTGACCTTGTTTTTAAACTACAAAGTAATTTCATACCATTTGGCTTTTTAACCACTAACTTTGTTTATTATTTTGAACCATTGAATCACATAGTCACAATGTATAGCACTTTCTGTGTTTTAAAAGAGCATTAAACAATGTTGTTTAATATAGTCTATATCAGTGTGGAATTGAACTTATCACTTTTATGTGATACACTATTTCAGTATTTGTACAAAATGTTATCAAAGAGTAGCTACTGCAGCGCTACAGAACAATTTTATTATGGAATTTGAAAAAACTACTATTTCCACTTTCTACGATCTGTAACTAACAACACTTTAAGTAAATGCAAAATTTTGCATTTCTTCACAAATTCCTAACTGTGCTATTCTACACAAATTCTTCATCAATTTTGACATAAATTAAAATAATGCGGCCTATTAAATTTGGATGAAGGTAATGCCAGCTTTGTAAAGATCCTCAGCCTCATTCTTCATTATTTATAGCCAAAGCAATATGGTTGCAAGTCTCAAATCTAATAACAAAATGAAAATGTTAAATGAATGCGACACTAAAAAAAAATAATTTTTGGCAGCGCCTCTACGAAAGCTCTTTTAAGAGAAAGCGCTTTCGTATGCTTTAAAAAAAATCGCTTAAAAAAGCTCTTTCATAGGGTTCCCTAAAAAAGCGCTTTTCAGAAAGCGCTTTCATAGGCATTTGAAATATCTATCCTACGAAAGCGCTTTTGAAAAACGCTCTTATAGGGGGCCTTATGAAAGCGCTTTTAAAAAGCGCTCTTATAGGTGGACTTAAGAAAGCGCTGCTATAGGCCTATGATACGAAAGCGCTTTTGAAGGAAACAACGCTCTTATATATGGGCTTTAGAAAGCGCTTTCGTAGGTTATTTTATCATTAAAATTGAAAACCCTAAATACGATTTTTGGCCCTCATTCTGTTTTATTCATCTTCATCTTCGTATTCTGTTCTTGCGCGCATTCTCAACCTCCAGCATTCCGTTCCTGGCATTCTCTTCCTCCAGCATTCCGTTCCTGGCATTTTGTTCCTCCGCTTACTGTAACGCCCGCTTTATTTAAATATTATATTATATTAATATTTTTGAATTATCGTTTGACGATTGTTTTGGCGACGTTCCGTTCGGTTCGGTAAAATATTATTCGGACCGATATTTAATTCCCCAGAATTTTATTAATAAATTGAGTTAATAATATAATTAGAGGATATATTTAGTATATTAAGAATAGAAGAGGGGTATGTGAGCAATTTACTAAAGTTTGGCTAGTAAGACATATTACATATAAAATTATTTCCTCCATCCATTTTCCTAACACAACACCAAAACACAAGTTTAGAAGTTTGGAGAAAAGCTAGGGCTTTGGTTGAGGAAGAAGAAGAGAGCAAGAAGAAGAACAAGGCTTGGTTGCTTGATTGAGGAATCATCAAGAACACTCAAAGCTTGCTAGGTAAGGGGTTTGATTTCCATTTCTTATAGTTAGGGTTTGGTAGATTTAGTTTGGATTTGGGAAAGATTGATAGTTGGTTTATATAGTGTTGTTGAGTGATTGTTGAAATGTTTAGAAGAGTTAGATTTGTTGTAGAGATTTTGGGTGTGGATATTAGTGTTGTAATGTTTGGTTTATAGAATGAAAATAGAAATGAAAATGGGAATGGAAATAGGAAAGAAGACATAGTAGGGAAACAGTAAACCAGAAAATGAAAACAAGAAACTGTAAATGAAATAAATGCAGGGTATATGAAAACAACACGCATGGAAAGAGTAAGGAGGGGGAGGCGCCCACCTCCACTAGTGGGGCGACCGTCCCCCTATGAGGCACCCGCCTCTTAGTTGTTTGAACAATGGGGCCGTGCGTCCCTTAAAGTGTAGGAGGATTTTGGTGATTTTGTTGTTTTCCAGTTTCTGTAACTTGTTTTTCTGTTTTCTGTCAAATAAACTACCTACATAATTTCCCTTGTAAATAGCTTCTGTTTCTTTCTAAAAATCCAATTCCACCTAGTAACATTTGGTATCCATAAAATATAATTAGGAGATAAGATAGCCGATTAAATTTAGGATCCGATTATGTTCCGATTTTCCGATTTCGGTAAATTCGACGACGGAGCAAGTTGCTCCGAATTCAACGAAAATTGACGTGCTAGCTAAGTTTGACGTGTAGAACGTAGTGGTGAAGTTAGTTTTTCGAAATTGCGAGTTTTTACGAAACGACCCGAAATAGGCCAATTTACGGTAAATTGAACCGAATTGCGTTTTAGTCAATTTAAGACATATATGAACTATCCGATTTCGATGTTTATAATTTATGCCGGTAATCAAGAATGGCTTTCGCGACAGCTATTGGTGTTTTTAGCTATTTTTCCGTTTTTGGAATTAATGGATTAATTGATAATGATATTTGCGACGGTGTATTTAATTATGAATACTTGTTGTTTATGCGATGCGATGACATGTTTATTTGATGTGAATAAATATGGCGATGTGGACTTTATGTCAATTGTGATGAGCGATGATGATGTGTTGATTGTGTGGTCTTTATTTATTGAGTCACATACATTGCATAAGCGACGAGGGCTTTTATGCCAAGCGACGATGGCTTTTATGCCAAGCGACAATGGGCTTTATGCCAAGTGTCCCTATTTATGGACAAAGAGACGGGTACCACGTGCATAACATAGTCGTGTCTCATGGAGTCGATTATGTTTATGTTTGAGTTGTTTAACATTGAGTTTCTAATTGATGAATGATGAATTGCATTGCGATGGTACTTGATGTTTTGTGTTGATGCGAGTATAATGATTATGTGATGGAGATAAAGTGTTAATTTATACACTAATGCTAATTTGAAGTATGTAAGCTTTTAATACATGTCGACATACTTGCTTAAATTATATCAATTATAATTCCAAACTATGTATATATCCTATCATGATTATAATTATATGTTTTGGAGTATCTCACCCCTTTACTTGTTTTGCCGTATATCGTGCGGTGATCCCGAGGATGAGGAGGATTAGCTCGAGTTACTTTATTTTGTTATTCGATCGTAGTAACACTCGGGATTTGGGCAACGTCATTATTTTGATAGGATAGTTTGTGTATACTATCTTATGATGCTATAACCATATGTATTAATGAAAACATGATGTGATGTATATTTCGTAAACATATCTGCTGTGCTGTGATTATTCATATGTGTATATGATGAATTATGAATGAATCGGTATATTCGACTTTTGATGTGAATTATAATGCTAATTGTTGGAAATGCAAAGATGTGATACCTCAATTTTATTAAATGAAATTTTGAAACTCTGATTTTATTACTAATTACGCGGGGTAGAATTAGGGTGTTACACTTACGCCGCCGTTCTCTTTAGCTTTCGCCTCCGTTCTTCGCGCATTCTCCGTCTGACAGATGCCTTGGTGTTTATGTTTTGGTTATTGTTCTTTGTTATTTTCTTCCATGGCTAGGTTACAATGGAGCTTCTGTGCATGTCTGTTTTGTGTCCGGTCTCAGTGTCAATGCTTCATAGCTTATAAGAATTTCTTTCTATGCATGTCTGTGTTGTATTGTTTCGAGTTCATTATTTGTGGATTTTAGAATTTCGCATTGCTGTTATTTAGTGATAGGTATTTGGATTGAAGGTCACATTACTGATGTCCCCTTAAAACTGTTGAAAAATCTTTGTCAAAGGTTTGTTTACAATCTTCTTCACCACAATAACAAATGCAAAAGCCAATAGTATGATTCAAGAACACATACTGTTGTTATCTTACACATACATGAAACTGATACTGAAAATTGTAAAGAATTTTCAATTGCGTGAGAGCTGAACAATCTGTTTGTATGTAACTCAAATAAATTTTCAATACAATTGCAATGCGTTGGTCATTTTTGTTATTTGTCTTGCAACAATCAGGCTTATTTCAAGTCAAGTTTTGATTTGACACAAGATGTAATAGAGATTAAACACTTGTATAGTCTAAAATATCATTTGACACAAGATGTTCATGACATTCATCCTATTTTTTTAATAGAACTTTAATGCGCGTTACTAAGTTTGTTCATGGCTGCCCGAATTTTGTTACGATTGATTTATAGCTTGCATTGAATTTGGTTTATCATGTTAGTTTCACTTACATTAATTCATGTACATTCATCCTATTTTTTATAATATAACTCCACAGAAAATACCAGGATCATAAAGTCTCAAATCACGGATCCAGCATCAGTACCTGTAGTAATGATATCCCTCCCCACCTCGCAGGGTAATTCTAGACACAACGGGGGTCCCTAATGATAAGCAGAGTCGAGGATCCTTTATCGAGTACTCCACTATCTACACAATAGGGTGTAGGGCGAAAGCACCATCAATCGAATCTCGTTTGAGTTCGGTACTTCATGCCTCCTCACACGCACCACGGGATGCGGGATTCGACATGAACATCCATCTATCCTATATGCTCTGGCCGGGGTAGGGGGCCTTTTACCTCATGTAACTCCCACCCAATCAAAAGGATAACCAGTACAGCAGCAGCCCATATACAGGATATATGAAAGCGTTAAAATGTCACATAGAATGCAATGCAAGCATACAAAGGATGATCCGATAAAGCAAGTAAATAAATAAACAAATAAATAAACACCCAATAGACATGAAAATAAAAGCTAGGATCGACTCCTGATCGGACCAGCAACAGGTCTGTACGATCCCCAGTGAAGTCGCCAGCTGAAACAACCGGCTGAACATCATCCGATAACTATATCAATGAAGTCGCCATCGAACGTTTTTTATCTCGCAAAAGGAGAAAGGTGAACGCATCGCGAAAACCTGAAAGAGATAAGGCACGATCTTGCGACCGAGAGATAGGGTAAGGGAATCTATTACGCGAAGGGAAGGTATTAGCACCCCACACGCCCGTAGTACTCTACAGTATCCACTTCTACTTTCTATCTAATGGGTGTGTTTATATCTATTTACTACTTAATTGCTATATCTGTATGCTCAAAGAGAATGCATGTGAAAGAAAAGAAAATAAAGAAAACACGGGGAAAAGAAGGAAGTATTTTACAAGGTTTGCTCGATCGAGCCCCGTGACAAGATGCCTACGTATTCCCGCGTGCAATGGGAAAGTCAGAGCGCCGTAGTTCGGCTCATATGTTTTGATGGGTTATGTGTTTTTTAATTATGAAAAAGAATTTTAAACACAATAAATAAAACCCGTAGGCAAAAAAGTTTGCATTGGTTGGTTTCTTTTACCTTTGAAAAAGGAGTTTGAACCATTATTAAGTGTTTTAATTTGCAATGGAAAAAGAAAACAATTTTTAGTTTTATTACATGCATGGATGCAAAAGAAACTGGAAAACAAACAAGGGAAACTATCTAATGCTATCCCTAATGTCATCATTCATGGATTACAACCTAAGGTCTAACTCGAATCACTACCTAAGGTAGAGTCGAGAGAATCCTAAAAGAACATGGCAAAGGTTTACAACCTAGATCTATGTCTATCTCGAATCGCTAACTAAAGTAGAGTCGAAGACGACAAAAGGGATGAAGCAAACAAGTGCTTTGGAAAAAGCACACAAACAATGCAATGCAAACAAACAAATGACACACAAGCGCAGGAAAAGGAGGAAGTCCCATAGCCTCGATAGTAACGAGCATACCGTGAGTCAACTAGGAGCCGACACATCCGATTCCTGTGAAGAGCAAATGATGCGAGTTCTGCAATAAATGCGAACCCTAGGAAAGCGTGGAGAGTCAGAATAGGGAACTCTTGTCACTTTTATTATTGACTCAATAAAGGAGCAACACGATTCGTGTGTGCTGAGCTAACACGGACTAGAACTGTGCGGGGGGTTGATTGCGGACCCTTTTTCCGGCTTGCCCATATATCAATGACTCGATGACAAGAAATATAAAAAGCGGGACTTTGCTTGGTGGTGCCACGTCGGGTGTCCTAACCACTCTGACCTATGCAAGCACAAATATAAACACTTACTGAGAATTACCTCCCTATGCAAATGGAGGATTTTAAACAAACCAAACACAATTAGCAAACAGAATCGCCCTAAATGGGTCTTTAAATAAACCAGAGGGGTTCCTGAACATGCTCCAACTACGGAAGCCCCTTCATACATCTCTATTCCTACTTCTCATGGCAAGGAAAGCGGTAAAATCCTACTTCTCATGCTCTCTAGAAAAGCGGTAAAGAAATGCGGTAAACAAAGTAAAATAAATACCAAACGGATATTAAATCCGGAGAGCACTACAAGCTATAGAAATACTCCGGAAAACTTCAAGTACTACTGGCACGCAATAAAGAAATCTGGTGAGAAGTGTGCGGAGGCACAAAAAGCATAATCAGAATGTGTGCCATACACATCTGAATCAAATACACCTGTACAAGATCATAATCCAGACAATACAGATAAAGGATGTGCATCGATATGCACTGTCAAGAATGTGTGTCTATACACACCCGACGTATATCCAATAAACCTGCAAGAAACTATCCAGAAATACAGACAAAGGGGCACACACATGTGTGCGAGCAACAAGTGTGGATTCTACACATCCAAATCAAATCAGATAACCTGCAAAAGATGGTAAAAACCAAGCAGACAGATAAAGAGTACACACACATGTGTGTAACATCAAAACATGGATCCTACACATCCAAGTCACAAGTATAATACTCCATGTACCTCGCATACAAAACAGAGTGTCAGAAATAGCAATGAGGCTTTTAAGTAAAGCACAAGACGCAAAAATGATTATTTACAATAAAATCGAAGTATTAAAAATAAATCCTAGTGAGGGCAGCAACTAAGTTGCTCTATAGCTATCCTAAATGTCTCTAAAAAATGAAGGAAAGGCTATGAATTACTCATGCGAAAGGAAACTAGATAACTACACAATTATCAAACTAATTCCTACGAAATCGAATCATTAAAAGTGGATTTGAAATTTTACCTACAATCCTAAAGTTTACATTTAACTACAATTAGACGGTATAAAAAATATCCTAGAGTTTCAAAGAAAATATGGCATTATACTCCTAAGTTAATTCAAGTAACATGAGAGAAACATACTTTTAAACATGTTATTAAAAATGAATTAAAAAAATAAAATAAATTCATTAAATTAAAAAAAATATATAAAAAATCTAAAATACTAAAGTATCAGAAACTATTTATATATTTTTTTTACGGGTCAAAACAATCGAAATCGAAATCGAAATTGAACACGTGTTAAGATTATGTACATGGAAACAGGGGGTGTAAAACAGAATTTCTAAATGAACTGAACTTAGTTATTAGCGCATTGGGCCAGGAATGTAGGGGGTATACAGTAGCAAAAAGTTAAGCCCAGTTCATTTTTGCTGAAGAAAGCCCGTTTCCCTTTTTTTTATTCTAAGTCCAATTACCAAACAAAAAAGAATTATAATTTTCTTTCAGATTTTCTTTTTACTTTTAATACATGTCACGTTTTTATTTTATATGTACACAACATTATCAACTGGTCATTAATCTATTAATTTACATTATCAGATTTTTTTTATTTTTGAAATAAACATGACACGTGTCAAGATCTGAACGGCTAGTATGGAAATTACACATGAACCAGTAGAGTGAAGACACGTGCATGGCTTGTGCAACAGAAAAGCATCTCGCCGGAACCAAGCACCGTGCCACCTTCTTCTCCGACATATACCTTGCCGGAGTTAACGAAATGTCACGGAGACTTGCAAAATAGAACCGTTCCACTCGAAATTCCGCTCTGAATTCAATTCCGACCTCCATTTTTCCTGAGTTTAGTCCTAAATCCAAGAAATCGTGACACCAAGACTAACATATACACCGAAAATTCGCGGGTTCTGCGTTTAACGCCATGCCTCGTCGGAGATGGAGTATTACTCACTGATTGCGTGACTCTAATCATGAAGAATTCGTAAACAACGCAAAAGTTTTGTAGTAACTTACTTGCGGAAAGCTACGAATAGAGCAGGTCTTCGGAATACTTCAACGTTATGCGTCTGAAATCTTGAGGAACGTGACGATTGATAGTCTGCACTTGAGAGAAAACCAGGACTCGCTTCAATTATGGAGAAGAGGGATGGATCGTCATCATGGAGTAAAAAGTCTGTTGCCGATTCCGTTATGGCTTCAAGTCCGCAGTTCAAGATCCGATGAAGGTGTTGAAGAAACAGCCATGGTGAAAAAGAATTGAGATAGTGAGTGATCGCGACTTTATCGTCTATTAATCGGGAGACTGCAAGTGCACAATCCTATCGCGTAGTTTTAAAAAGATATCGAACCCACAGAGACTATAAATCGATCTATTATTATCATAAGTTACTGTATATAGCTAAGGCGAATAATTCTTTTAGATAATGGTTAAAGAAAAATATAAATTAAACGAATATCGGTACGTAATATAGTGAACCTAAGCGTATAAAGATTGTTAACTTAATTGTTCTATAGAGATTATCAGTTTAAAAACCCTCAACTCACACTTTCGTGGTCTTATCTCGGATTATACTCCTAAAGCCCTATGCCTGCTATCGCTAGCCCATAAGTGTTTAAAAAATATTCTTTGAAAACTTAATAAAATCTAATTCGTTTTAAAGCGCTCTCGCTGTATTTAAATCGAATGCCTAACTTTAGCTATCCAGTTAAAACCTCACACTTTCGTGGTCTCGATCCCAACCTATTCTACTTTTCTTACTTTCGTAACAAAAAGATTGATTTTCAATTACAAAAAGTCATAACCAAAAATTAAGTTAATTAAGATTTTAGCACGAACGATTTAATTCCTACTCTTCTCGCTATTACATACCGATACCTACTCGGTTTAGCCAAACATAGAATTTAGCATAAACAAACTAAACATGAAGATTGAAATTAAGAGGAACATGATAATTAAATTAACAGCAATAAATGATAATAATAATAATAATAGTAATAATGGTAATAATAATAATAATAATAGCAATACAATAAAGAACCTGTAAATGCGAGAAATGAAGAACTTGAAATAAACTTCTATTATGATGACAAGATTGTGATCCAAGAGTACATAGATTGTAGGCCTAAAACTAATGGTGTGGTAGTTCCCCGATATGAAAAACTATCACTTTTACAAATATGATTTCTGCCTAAAACTATGAATAGCGCTTTCGCGCACAAACTTGGATGTCTCTAAAATGAATGCTAACTAGTTTATATAGTGAGAAATTGTGGAAGTTATCATGAGAGAAGTAGTGATGATAATGGAGAAAGTGGAGAAAGAAGTGGAAAAGTGGGAAGTTGAAAAGATCATGGGGTGATCTTTACTTCTTTACTTGGGCCTTTTATCTTTTCTTTTATATTTTGAGTGTTTTTCTTCATGTCTCCTCCATTTTTACGTCTTTTCTCGAAAATTCTTCATTTAATTAAATATCTGCAAAATAAACAAATACTAGCGTAATAGCAATTCAATGCAATTAAATTAAGATAAAAAATGGGAAATAACTTAAGTAAATCCAACTAAATATACGATACATTTATGTGTTATCAAACTCCCCCATACTTGAACTTTGCTTGTCCTCAAGCAAGTGCTCAGTACGATGTTTTCTAAACATTGGTCAGATGCACATACATGACTTAAATCAACTTGTACACGGTCGCCTCTTATTTTTGTTAGAGAATTAAAATCTCGATTTATACTCCAGCACTACGGTAATGACATTATATAATCTCATCCTACATAAACCAGTTGCATATCCTATCATAGCTTGCCCCAAGTGGTCGTCTTGTTTTACCCATTTCATTCAAGCGCAATCACATTAAGCCCTTTATCCTTACACGCACATAGCAGAACAGCCGGTTAGGGGTTATAATCTTTTTAGCACAATGGTTTCTGGCACAATAATGTGGCAACCTTTTCTATCCAATTGCAAGATGCAAGGGATCAGACCATAGTCTGCCCTACCAAGTTCAGAACCAGATGCTTCTAAACCACCTAACAGGACTCTTATGTTACTTAGTAAGGTTTGCGCCCGTTGGATTAACCGATCGGGTGAGGATCGCCCAATTTAATTGGTGCATTACCTATTTCCTTAAAGCATGTAACATTTTTCTAAATAATTAACCGAGATCATCCACTTATATTCATCGACTTTCTGCGTAGTTTGTGTTTAAGACGGTGTTGACTGCTAAATAAACTACTCAGGGTTACTTCAATACTAAAACTCAGGGTTTCGGAATAATAGGTATTTTAACTAGTCTATTATACTTTGGGATTGTAGAGTGTCAAGACGGTAGTGATTTCGTCTAATCTTGCTAAAATTTCTAACTAGTTTAAAAATTGGCGACCTACGTACTTGTCGAGTGAGTCAAGTTATGCATAAAACCGTAAAAAATTTGTTGGGTCTTAATAAAATAGGGGAATCGAAAAAAAACACTAATGTTGCATAAATAACTTGATGAAGACAAAAGTTTTATTGAAGGGAAATAACTAGAAAACGGAAATACTTCCTCCCCCATACTTAAATCGTACATTGTCCTCAATGTATTGATAAAAGATGAAAAAAAGGGAAGTGGAAACTAAATATTCACTCCTCAGCTAAACTTTTAGCGATATTCGTTTTCCATGGCCACTTATCAAGCCATCTCACATATCCCTCACCTTTTCTTTTCTTTCTTCTGTGGGGTGGTTCATTCTTTTGAACTCGTGGTGGTGGTTCTGGATCTATCCTAAGCATAAGTTTTTCAAGTTTTGGCTTAGTGATTTCATCCACCTCCTCACGGGTTAACCGTACCCTCTTAACAATAATTATATCCTTAATTTTATGGTCCTCTAATTTTCTCTTTTTAGGCAAGACTTCAAACAATGGTGCATTGGTGTGGATATTTTTTAATACCTCAACATACGTTTTAGATTGGGAGTCTACCTGAGCTTCCATAAAAAAATTTGGGAAAGGAATTAGTGGGGTGTAGTGATTTGAGATGACAATATGCGCTTCCTCCTCTACCTCTTTTACAACCTCCTCTTCGAATGGTGTTGGTGAATTCTTCTCAATCTCCATTATTTTCTCGTCAGAACTTTCCTCTACCACAATATCACTCTCCTCAAACTCATCATCACTCTCTAGATTTTCAAATAGTTTTTCTATAATGGTTGTTTCAACATCCACATCCTCTTTGGGAAATGGTCCTAGAAGGTTTTGTTCAAGTTGGGAGATTTGAGTCTCTGAGGCCATGTTGTGAGTCGTGAGGGACTCAACCACAATGGTTAGTTGGCTAAGGGTTTCATTATTTTGAAGACTTTGTTTTCTTACCTCTTCATTTTGGACAGTTTGTGTCTCTATATAGTGCTCAATCATAGATTCTAACCTAGAGTTAGTTATCATCTCATCGGAATCCTCTATTGATGTTTCGAAGTTGAAATCTTGCGATTCGTCAGAGTCTTGAAAGTGAGTTAGAGTCTCCTTTTGTGTTTCCCCGAAGCGTTCTATCATCCTAGATGTTTCATTAAAATTTTCCATTAATATTTCGAGATCAGATTTATATGGTTCTGGTGATTCCTCAAAATATTGGGTGTGGCAATTGTAGAGAGAATTGGGTTTAGGATAAGTTTGGTTGAAATTATAAGTTTCTTGTGGTTCCTCAAAATGTGGGGATTGGTAGTTTTGGAGGTAATTTGTGTAAGAGTAGGTTTGTGAAGCATTAAAATTTTCCATAAGTATTTCAAGGTCGGATCTATGGGATTCTTGTGGTTCCTCAAAATACTGATAATGGGCGTAGGAAAAATTTGGGTTATACATAGTAAATAAAATAAAAGTGCCTTAGTCTATACGGTGTAACACCAGAGTTACAATATCGACTTAAATAGTCCCCGGCAACGGCGCCAAAAACTTGATCGCGACTTTATCGTCTATTAATCGGGAGACTGCAAGTGCACAGTCCTATCGCGTAGTTTTAAAAAGATATCGAACCCACAGAGACTATAAATCGATCTATTGTTATCCTAAGTTACTGTATATAGCTAAGGCGAATAATTCTTTTAGATAATGGTTAAAGAAAAATATAAATTAAACGAATATCGGTACGTAATATAGTGAACCTAAGCGTATAAAGATTGTTAACTTAATTGTTCTATAGAGATTATCAGTTTAAAAACCCTCAACTCACACTTTCGTGGTCTTATCTCGAATTATACTCCTAAAGCCCTATGCCTGCTCTCGCTAGCCCATAAGTGTTTAGAAAATATTCTTTGAAAACTTAATAAAATCTAATTGCTTTAAAGCGCCTCATTGTATTTAAATCGAATGCCTAACTTTAGCTATCCAGTTAAAACCTCACACTTTCGTGGTCTCGATCCCAACCTATTCTACTTTTCTTACTTTCGTAACAAAAAGATTGATTTTCAATTACAAAAAGTCATAACCAAAAATTAAGTTAATTAAGATTTTAGCCTGGGAACGATTTAATTCCTACTCTTACTGCTATTACATACCGATACCTACTCGGTTTAGCCAAACATAGAATTTAGCATAAACAAACTAAACATGAAGATTGAAATTAAGAGGAACATGATAATTAAATTAACAGCAATAAATGATAATAATAATAATAATAATAATAATAGTAATAATAATAGTAATAATGGTAATAATAATAATAATAATAATAATAATAGCAATACAATAAAGAACCTGTAAATGCGAGAAATGAAGAACTTGAAATAAACTTCTATTATGATGACAAGATTGTGATCCAAGAGTACATAGATTGTAGGCCTAAAACTAATGGTGTGGTAGTTCCCCGATATGAGAAACTACCACTTTTACAAATATGATTTCTGCCTAAAACTATGAATAGCGCTTCCGCGCACAAACTTGGATGTCTCTAAAATGAATGCTAACTAGTTTATATAGTGAGAAATTGTGGAAGTTATCATGAGAGAATTAGTGATGATAATGGAGAAAGTGGAGAAAGAAGTGGAAAAGTGGGAAGTTGAAAAGATCATGGGGTGATAATGGAAAGTTTGGCTGATGGGCCTAGCTTTGCTTCTTTACTTGGGCCTTTTATCTTTTCTTTTATATTTTGAGTGTTTTTCTTCATGTCTCCTCCATTTTTACGTCTTTTCTCAAAAATTCTTCATTTAATTAAATATCTGCAAAATAAACAAATACTAGCGTAATAGCAATTCAATGCAATTAAATTAAGATAAAAAATGGGAAATAACTTAAGTAAATCCAACTAAATATACGATACATTTATGTGTTATCAGTGAGAAAGTTAATTAGGGACGTTGCAATTGTCTTCTTGACGGTTGGATGTGAGAACGCCCGATTTCGGTTATGGCGGTGACCGAAGCTTGTAACGGTGGTTCAAGTTGGAGGTTGACGGCGTGGATGGTGTTACGGTTAGAGGGCGGTGGAAGTAGCAGAGGGTGGCGGTGAGAAAACGGTCGTGGTGGTTGTCATGAAGCTGTAACGGTGAGTGAGAATATAGAAATGGTTGAGAGAATGGATGCTTTTGACATTCATGTCATGGTGGCGAAGAAGAATGGGTGGTTATGGTTGTTACTGTTTCTTGTTTTTGCTGTTGAAATTGAAGAAGAAAAAACAGAATGGAAGATGGTTGTTAGAAGGAAAAGAAAGTGGTGAAGAATGGAGGTGGGAGCGGAGAAGAGTTAAGGATGAGAAGAGTGAAAGAGAGTGTAGAAGAAATGACAGGTTGTTGTTGTTAGAGTGAAGGAGAAAGAAAAATGAAAAATGATGATGAATGAAAAATCAATGAGAGATATTGGAGTTTGTTAGTTTGTTACAGTTTTTTTCGAAAAAAAAAAGAGAGAAGAAGATGGTTCCCCTCTTTGCAGCAAGAAAAGAGAGTGAGGATAGCAGAGAAGGGTGGTTCGGCGTGAGAGTTTGAAAAAAGAGAGTGTGTCAAAATGGTTGTTGTGAGGATTTTGTTACAGTTTTGGGTGGAGAGAAAAGAAGAAAATGAATGGGTGGGAGAATGTAGAGAGAGTGTCGTGACAGTAAGAGAAAAAAAGAAAAGCTGTTATCCTTCGCCAACAGTGAAGTTTGTTAGAGGAAAATGGGAGTTGGAAGGCGTGAGAGTTTATGGTTGAGAGAAAAAGGTTTTCCTTCTGTCATGTTGCATATACACACTGCCTTAATGCCAATACAGAATGCAAACATGCATTATGACATACCATGCCGACTGAATGTGCCGCTGTGACCACACGATGCCTTTCCCGCGTCGATATCTCGAGCTACAAGCTTTTTTTTAATATAATGCGAAGACCAAAAATGGAGAGGATATGTTGATGAACAACTTTCGTGTTCGAAATTTTTTGATTCGACGTCTGTAATATGCCTTAAATCAGCTCTGACGTTACGACAACACCACTGATTGCGTTGCCACATAATTTTTTCAAACATTGCTAGCCATTTGCTCACGCCGAGTACACCACTTTACAACATCATAAATCTTTCGATATTCGACCGGATGACTCAAACCCGACACTGTTGGAAAGCTCGCGTCACATAGAAGAACTTTATGGTTCGATGAAAATCCAAACGAAGCCTTTATCATCGAATAAAAAGTGTTTGAAGTTTGTCATACGACTGTTCGATGAAAGTCCTGGCTGGGCTGGGCAAGTTTGTACATGACATCCAACCAATTTCCAACTTCAAACCATTGATTACGGCGCTCCATATTTTTCGTTCCGACGTCCGAAACGAAAAAATTTCTAAACGAAACTTGTAGAGTTCATGACAAACTCCAACTTTCGTGTTCGAAGTTTTTCCGTGCAGCGATCGAATCGACGAGAAAATAGCCTCAAACATGTGCACAAAAACTGTTCGATGAAATGCTTCCGTATGCTTGGCAAAAACGCATATGCTGTCTTGCATTTTGGCAGTTTCATACTGTCACTTACGGCGCTCCGTATCTTCGGCTCCGATGTCTGAAACGAAAAAGTTCGTGAACGAAAATTGTAGAAGGCATGACAAACTCCAACTTTCATGTTCGGAGTTTTTCTGTGCGGCGACTGAATCAATGACAAAAACAGCCCTGAACATGCGCACAACAACCATTCGAATATTACAAACATAATGAATTCTTATTTTCCGAGCTTTATAACTTCCGATCTGAGTCCCGAATGAATTCGACTCCTTCAACAAAGTTATAGATTTCCGTGAGATGAACAACTTTCCAGTTGAATATTTTTTGATTCGGAGCCACGAACTATGACAAAATCGACCCTGAAACTGTCAGCTTGAGCATAGAAACAAACACTTCAAAATATTTCTAAGTGTTGAATTTTTGAGAAATGATAAACCGTAACTTCCGAGCTCCGTAATTTTTGATCCGATTCCTGAATGGATTCGATTCCTTCAGCAAATTTGTAGAGTGCCGCTAAATGAACAACTTTAATTTTGAACTCTACTCGAATCGACGCATCGAAACACGTGTAAAATACCTCCGAAGTCGAGCGCTTGAACACCTTAAGAAACACTTAAAATTTCACTAAGTGTAAATTTCAAAAGTTATGAACTTTAAACTTCGGAGCTTTATAAGTCGAGATTCGGGCATTTCTGGAAAAATATTCCCAAGGACAAAGTCGGAGTACGAAATGCGCTCTTTCCAACGACTATCAATTCACAAACTTCTGACCACAGACGGGCAAGATACGGATGCGGCAACATGGCTCCGTGAACACAAAGTGCTTAAAACTTTAGAAATTTTTTCTAAGTCCAAGATTACTTACAACGCAAGAAACCTCATTTTCACCCGATTCTTCCGACTTTTCTCAACAAATGATTGCATTTTCTCAAATGTTGACTTTTGACCATAATTTTGACCAGAACTTCCACTCGGTCAAACTTTGACTTTTGTTGACTTTTTGATACACACACTCAAATATCATTTTATCCGTCTGTCCTTGATTTTCTGATGAATCGCGTGGATCGTTAAGCCGTATACAGATACTTCGAGACTCACGGAAGGCCATAGAATCAGTTTGGGCTCAAATATTCGACCACAACACACTGTAGCTCGAAACTGTAACCAATATCCATCTGATAGGCGATCAAAACACCAAAACCTCAACTCACGAGATAATAATCAGAAGCTTCTAGATATGCATATCTTGAGTATTGAAATGACGCTTTAAGATAACAGAACCTCAGATATTCAGCTTCTAGAACCAAACCTCTTCTTTAGAATTGTACAGGTTCATATGATTAGAAAATCTCGAACCCATGGTTAATGCATGAATGATATGTACGCAATGCAACTATTAATTAAGTGTCAGCCAATTATTAAATAACAAAATGAAGAGGGCGAATTTTGGGGTGCAACAGGTACCACCTAAGAAAAGGGTTCCTGTCCGTAAATTTGTGCCTAGATTTTGGCAGTGTCTGGAAATACTAGTTGGCACATCAGATTTGATGAATGGTAGTATTCGTCAAATGGATATGGATGCATGTGTCTTTGGTTTTCCATGTACCGAAACAATTGGACAAAAGGACATGGAACAAATATTTCTTCATGGAGAATTAGGCGTCAGTGTTATGCACTCGTACATCCGGTAACCCGATCAATATATTATTTAATTGGTTGAACATTGTTTTTAAACATTTAATTGAAATAGTCTAATATTAATTATGTTTTTATTTAAGGATGTTATTTGACAAATTGATGCGCGGGAATCAATTGTCAAATAGATTCTGTTTCGTGTCTTCCTCCCGTGTCAGCGAAGCAACAATTTCTAGGGAATCGGATTCAGTAAGAGAGCACTTGGTCGATAGATTCATGACTACTGGCAGTATATAAAGCTTGTATCTTTTGGCGTATAATTCAGGGTTAGATTTTCATTCTAAGTTCTGTTTAATATTTGTATTTTTTACATTAAAATTTTCATCTAAATTGTTGCTTTAATTTATAGATGTCACTGGTTGTTGCTTGCTATCGATCCCATAAAAGAAGTGGTCTATTACCTGAATTCGATTGACGGTGATTTGACAAATTATCCAGAAATGAAGGTAATGATTGATACGTAAGTGACATTATTCTAAATATTCGTTTGTGTTTATATATTTAACTATTTATATGTCATTGTTCTAAATAAATATTTTAATTTTGTCAGTTCAATACAAGTATTCTGATGTCAAAAGGAAGCACGGGTACCACGGTCTAAATCAAACAACATTAATTGGATCAAAGTACAGGTATATTAATTTCCACAATTTTGCTTATAATATTTATGCTACTTGATAAAACAATACATCTATATATTCCTATTTGTTTTTCTATGTAGTGCCCTCAACAACAAAACGACATAGATTGCGGATACTTCGTTTTGAAGTTTATCAAAGAAATCATTCAAATGAATGAAATTGAGATTCCAATCATGGTATGGTTTTATAACTTATTATGGATTTATACTTTGTTTTATTATTTATCAGATTTTGCATACAATTTATTACTTTTAACTAAATCATGCATATTTTTTGTTTTGTTATGTAGTATTTTGATGAATACAAGTGTCCATATTACTCGAAACTTCAATTGGAAGAACTCAAAGAGGAGTTGTGTCAATATTTTATCGAGCAAAGAATCTTATAAGGTATGAATACATTGTTGTGTGAAAATGGTTATGAATACATTGTTTTGTGTATACGATACTGACCGTGTTATTATGTTCATATCTTGCAGGATCAGGACCTTGGATATATATGTACATTAGGACTGATTTACTTAGTGTTATATAGCTGATTTGTTAGGGTTAATTTTGGTACGTTTAAAAACATGTTAATTGAATTACAATGGTGTATATATATTTTGGATATGAATGGTATATAATGGTATTTGTATATAATATTTAAATTTGGTATTTGGATAACACTGATATATAATGATATTTGTATATAAGATTGTAAATTACCGGTTTATGAATTACAGGTTTGCTGCAAAAAAATGCAGGTTTAGAAATTTTTTTAATTTTTGATTTTTCAGTAGAAAACCTATGAAAGCGCTTTTAACCAAAAAACGCTGCCATAGGCCACCTATGAAAGCGCTTTGGTAGGCCTACCTATGAAAAGCGCTTTCATAGGTGGCCTAAGGCAACACTTTTTTTCTTCTGGAAAAGCGCTTTCTTAGGCCTACTTTAGAATGCGTTTAATGCATTCTGTAGGAACCTATGAAAGCGCTTTTCCAGAAAAAAGCGCTGCCTTAGGTCTACCTATGAGAGCGCTTTTTGGTGAAAAGCGCTTTCATAGGTAGGCCTACGAAACGCTTTTTTCTAAACAAAAAGCGCTGCTAAAACCTTTAGCAGCGCCACCTACGGAAGCGCTTTTAAGCATTTTTAAAGCCCAAAAAAAAGCGCTTTCGTAGTTCATTTTTGGCATAGTGTGACCATACAAAAATATAATTTCCCAGCAACAACAATTCTCTATGGGCACAAATAAAACAACTTGAACTTCTATTAACTTCATTAAAAAAATATAATTTCTCAGCAACAACAATTCTTTTATCATTATTTTGGAGCTCCCAAACTACACATTATTGTTTAGCCTGCTCAAATAATATTAAAAGAAAGAACATCAGTTGTGTCATGACAAGAAAATACATATTGAATAAACATCAACAATAATTAATGCTTATAATGAATTTAATTTGCTCTCATATGTTAAGTAAATGCTTATAAATTTTATATATAGCAGGTTAAAGAATGGTGAATGTCATTCTCCCATTTTCCAAGAAAGACTAACAATATCATCTAATGTATAAGAAAACAAAATTAGAAGAAACTAGAATAGACCTATGAATAGAGGAAGGTACCAAGGATTACAATGGTAGTGAGAACAGTGGGAGACTTATTCATGTTGACAATATTGTATTGCATCAACGTCTTAGGCCAAGGCATCTCTCTCTTTCTATTGCATATTTCCCTGCTAGAAGAATGTGCAGAATCAATAACAAAAGTAGTGAAATTGAATCTGTCAAAAAAAGTATTAACAGTAAACTTACATGGAACTTGTCTTCCCCAAAGTGGCACAACTCCCTTGTACAACCTAAAATCATTGTACATTTATAATTTTCATTTTAAGATTGTGTCTGTATATAAATATCAAGAAATTTGATTAACATGCACTGTAAAATAACTCATGTCACATATGTCCAAATAAAGTAATTTGGTTGGTGAGCTAACAAAACAGTTTCGAACCAGAATAGTAACTTAAGATCTGTTAACTTTATCTTCCTATTGCCTAGATTGAAAATTTGATGCAACATGAATAATCAATTTAGTCAAACATTCAACATCAATCTCCATGATAAAAGTAACTTTAGAGAAGGATATAACTTAGACATATCTTCATGCACATAACCATGTAGCTCAGCAGCAAACTCTACACCAGTTGGACCACCACCAACAATTCACTACAAGAAAAATGTCATTTTACGACACATAGGTTACGAAGGTTCACTCAAAACTATCCTAAATTGTGTATTACGATGGTTCCTACGACGGTTTTTTGCCACCGTCCTATAATTTTGAGAAAACATATATATTTTACGACAGTTCTTAGTAAAATTGTCCTTAAAAATTCTTGACGATGGTTATGCAATTGTCATAATAAATGGATCGGGACGGTTCAAAATAAAATTGTCCTAAAAAATAGGCTGCGTCGGTTTTATAACTGCCCCCAATTTCGTTGGCCCAATAAATTGAAAAACCACATTTTGTCCTAAAAAAATTGAAAAACCAAATTTTGTCCAAAAAAATTGAAAAACCAAATTCTGTCAAAAAAAAATTGAAAAAACACATGGGCTGCAACGGTTGCAAGCCCAACCGTCTTAGTATTTGTTATGCCCAAATATAAAATTTATATTTTCACTTAAGCGGGAGAATTTTTGTTTTGTCCACCAACTGTGACTGAAAGAGAGAAGCAATTATCACTGTGCTCTGCAATAGGAAAAAGAGAAACTTTCACCGTACTTTGCAACGGGAAAGAGACCACACTCCTTCACTATTCTTCTTTTTCATCTTTTCATCCTCCATTGAAACTAAGGTAAGTTATTTAATATTTGGTTTTATTTGTTTCAAACTATATTTTTTATTCAATTGATTGCTCATAATTCTTTGTCATTGTGTCTTTACCAATGATTGCTCATAATCTATTCAATTTACTTCTTTTTCTCTCAGCCTCTCACGTCGCCGTCAAAGAAACTACCAACCATTGCAAATCTTAACCCTAGGTTCTAGGTAAAGTTGTATATATTCAAACCCTAAGTTCCTTTTGCAAATATGTGTATTTTCCTTTCATTTTTCATATTCATGGGTGTTTCGTATTGCATATTTTCAATCGTGTAGGAGAAATTATGCATGCCAAGTGTTTGATAAATTGATTATATGTTTGTTATGGTTCTGTCTTGTCTCAATTCTTCAGTGTTGGTTATGGTTTTGTCATGTCCAATTATTAACTTTTGGTTATGCAACAACACATTTGTTGACAATATTTTGAGAATCCATTTGTTGACAATATTGGAAGTGATATAACTGTTTCATTAATTAGCTCATAAGTCAAAATCATTTGTGACAACGTTAATATTTTGCAAGTTATTATTATATTACTCCTACTAAACGGGAGTCCAACAGAAGATTTTATAGTTGAAAAGGGATTGAGACAGGGAGATCCTCTTTCTCCTTTTCTTTTTGTGTTGATAACGGAAGGTCTCTCGGTTTGGTTAGGAAGTCCATGGAAATAGGGGAATATTTTGGCCTTTTGGTCAATAGGAATTGTATAGTGGATATATTACAATTTGCCGATGACACTCTATTGATAGGTGAAAGAAATTGGAGGCATGTTTGGGCTATTAAAGCATTGTTAAGGGCCTTTGAAGTGGTTTCGGGACTAGGTATTAATTACCATAAGATTAAACTCATTGGTATTAAAACTAATCCTTACTTCTTAGAAGCGGTGACATCCTTTTTATCTTGTCAAACGGGAGAGAGTAAGTTCACTTTTCTTGGGACACCGGTAGACTCAAATCCTAGAAAGATAGCTTCTTGGAATCCTTTAATCAATAAGATGAAGAAGAGATTATCGGGATAGAAGAATCGTTTCCTAAATTTAGGAGGGAGAATCACTCTCCTAAAATTTGTTTTTTGTTCATTATGCATATTCACTCTTTCTTTCTATAAGATGTCGGTAATGGTTGGAAAATAAATAACAAAGATAAAGTAAATTATTGTAGGGAGGGGAGGAAGATAATAGGAAAATCCATTGGGTTAAATGGAATGAGGTTTGTTTACCGGTTGAAAGGGTAGGTTTAGGTCTAAGGAGAATAGAATATGTCAATTTGTCTCTTCTCAATAGATGGCGAATATTGAAGGGATCAGATTCGGTTTGGTATAGGTTACTTGTTGCCAGGTATGAAGATGTTTGTTTACAGGTGGCCGATAGTGCTTTTTCTTAAAAAGCGCTTTCAAAGGTAGGCCTAAGGCAGCGCTTTTCCTGAAAAAGCGCTTTCTTTTATATAATTTATAAACCTGCATTTTTTGCAGCATTATTTCATGAACCTGTAATTTACAAATGTAATCCCATAAACCTGTAATTTACAAAATCGTAATCCCATTATTTCAACAAAGAATAGATTATATACAAAAAGGCATTATAATACCATTATATACTATTGTAATCCAAAATATATATACACCATTGTAATTCAATTCACATATTTCTAACACAACCAAAATCAGCCTTACAAAGTCATCCCGGACAATAACAAAATCAACTAACAAAATCAACTAACAAAATCAGCCCTAACAATAACTAAATCAACCCTAATGTATGAACAAAACACAATTCCTCTTTGATTTCTTCCAACTGAAGTTTCGTGTAATATGCACACTTGTGTTCATCGAAGTACTACATAACAAAACATAATATGCATGATTTAGTTAAAAGTAATAAATTATATGAAATATACGATAAATAATAAAACAAATCCTAAGTTATAAATCCATACCGTGACTGGAATCTCTATTTATTCATTTGAAGGATTTCTTTGATAAGCCTCAAAACGAAGTATCCGCAATCTATACCGTTTTGCTGTTGAGCACACTACATAGAAAACAAATAAGAGTGTATAGTTATCTTGTTTTATCAAATACCATCACTATTATAAGCAAAATTGTGAAAATTAATGTACCTGCACTTTGATCCATGTAATGTTGTTGGATTTAGACCATTGTACTCGAGCTTCTCTTTGACTTCGGATACTTGTATTGATCTAACAAAATAAAAACATATATTTAGAACAATCTCACAAAAATAATTAAATATATAAATATACACGAATATTTAGAACAATCTCACTTACGTATCAATCATTAACTTCATATCCGGATAATTAGTCCAATCACCATCTACCGTATTCAGATAATAGACCACTTCTTTTCTCACCATGCATATTCCAACATGTATAATTTCTATCAATTCCATACCGTATTAAATACGATGCCAACTGAACCGCGTCAACCCGACTCCCATAACAGCAACCCAAACAAGGACATGTTATTCGACTATGGTCTTTGGCGTGCGTAACAACAAACTTAACGAATTACGATAACCCATTCTCGTACTCTTTTGACAATCGATTGGAATACATCCATGTCTTATCCATGGTTTTACTAATTAAGCTAAACAAAAGTAACTAATTAGGGCACAAAACGATATAATGTGTTTCTGTCAAAACACAAAGTATACACGGAATGGATCCGGAGCAAGAAAACATAACATATTCACGCAAATTTAGACAAATTCATCACAATACCGGTAATTTGAGGAAGAAATTTACCTCTGATTTATCGAACAGCAATGTCGAGAAGTTGAAATGAGAAGGTAAAACTGACGGAAACACAGAGAATGAGAGTTGTACATATAAAACAATTCAAGAAACTTATATGATGCACAAGAACAATTCAAGAACCAAGTAATCGATCATTCAAGAAATTCAATTCACAAATGAAACTAAAACCAAAGAAACTCAAGTTATTATTCAATTCACATTCGAAACATGGAAAATCGAATTCAAAGTAAGTTCTAAACCCCTAAACCAAAATTCGGGCAGCAACTACCTAAATCCAATCATGCTCAATGAAATTAGAATGTATGAATGTACATGAACAATGCGTATTTACAATGGAATTAGAATGAACTGAATGAAACTTGCATGAATGATATGAACAAAAGAATATTTACAAGTAAGAAACAAGAAAAAACAAGTTAGTATTCAATGTACATGTAAACAACCAGCATTATATACATTGTACTAAACACACTTAAACTCAAGTAAACGCAACGGTAAACATGATTATCGCTTGACAAACAAAACCGGGAATCCAAAAACACATGCTTCACAAACCGATTTTCTCATTTAAGTCCAATCCCAAACAATAATCACTATCTCTAACATTTACACTCAAACCAACATCCTCTAATCTTCAATAATGAACTCAGAGTATCAAAGTCGAATTACAAACAAGCTCAACAACGATATCACAAAACCAAATGTATAAACTCTATTTCAAAATAGATCAGCAATGTAAATGTACATCCAAAAGCAAACTATGCATTTAAATTTGAAACAGATCACAACACGAATTAAACAACAATCACTTCATCTATAACAAACAGAATCGGGCAACATAACATGTGTATATCGATCGAAACACTTTCTTTAGATTTGTAGCGTAATAATGAAATCAAATTATCACAATCGAACCGAGATTATCATAATCAAACCAATAGATTTCACAGCATAATAGTCTTAACTACCTTAATCTAATCATGCTCAATGAAATTAGAATGTATGAATGTACATGACCAATGCATATTTACAATGGAATTAGAATGAACCGAATGAAACTTGCATGAATGGTATGAACAAAAGAATATTTACAAGTAAGAAACAAGAAAAAACAAGTTAGTATTCAGTGTTCATGTAAAAAATCAGCATTATATACATTGTACTAAACACACTTAAACTCAAGTAAACGCAATGGTAAACATGATTATCGCTTCACAAACAAAACCAGGAATCCAAAAACGCATGCTATTTGTTCAATTCAATTTCAAATACCTTTCTTCAGATTTGTAGCATAATAGTGGACACAGTTGAATTCAAATTCAAAATTAATCGACTAAAACAAATCCAGGCAGCCACAATTCAATCGATTACTCAAAATAAAATGACTTTTCTCTCTCAAATTCACACAAAAAAAAAAGACATGCTTCCCTATAAGTTTCTCGGTTATATCTTACACGGGTAAACACGACGATATCAAAACTTCATCGAAACTAGATCAAATATCAATCAGTATAACTTTAACTAAAACAAAAAACACCTTAACATTATCATCCCATTTCGACACTACCTAACCATACACTAATAACTCATAATAACCTAGCATTATTAACACAGACAACAACATTTCTACTCAAAAATGAATCAAACCTAACACAACAAGATGTCTTCATACAGTTCCTAACAACATAAGTTTATCACAGAAAACACCAGAACAAAAAATGAATAAACTTCATGAGTCAAAACAAATGCCTAAACCTCAATTACAAATGATAACTATCAATTCTAGATCATTTTCAAACACCTGCAACATTGAAGTTACAATCGGCTCGCAATCGTAATCGAAACATAAGGACAGCTAAAAAACATACTTGAAACAATCAAAACAACATATGCATATGTTGCAAGATTCCATATATGAACAAAATATTCAGGTTCTGTTTAAAACGAAATCAGTATCTCTTCTCTTCGCACGGTCGGAACTACAAGATTCTACTTTCTCACTTATGTTTAAAACAAAATCAATACCTCTTCTCTTTGCACGGTTGGAACTGAAACTGTGAAGGTTGGCACGACGAGGGACGGCGGCGAGGGACAGTGTTCTGTAGTCAGAGGGAGTGGTCAGAGGTAGTAGACGGAGGGAGTAGACAGAGGGATTAACAATGGTCGTGGTAGAGAGAACAAAAAAGAGGGAAATATGAAATGAGTTAGGGCAGCCTTCGTAATTAGTTTTATTAAAAATTTATAAATGACCTATAAGAGCGCTTTTGAAAAACGCTTTCTTAGGTGCAGCCTTTACCAACGCTTTTTACTTGAAAGTGCTTTCTTTTCACTAGCTTTAGTAGTGCTTTTGAAAAGCGCTTTCTAAGGTTAATATTTTCATTGGATTTAGCAGTGCTTTTCAAAAGCGCTTTCCAAGTTACACCTATAAGAGCGCTTTTGTAAAAGCTCTTTCTAAGGTGGAGGCCTTTAGCAACGCTTTTGAAAAGAGCTTTCTAAAGGTAGCCTTTAGCAGCGTTTTTTTTAGCGAAATGTTTTAACAACTTATGGCAACGCTTTTAGATAAAAGCGTTGTCTTTGTAGTGCTTCCATAAGTTGTTTTTGGCGTAGTGTTAACTTTGTCGCTTTATAACTCTTGATCTAAAGCTGAATGAATTCGAATCCTTCTGCAAAGTTACGGATTGTCATGAGGTAAACAATTTTTTTTTAGCGTTTTCTGAAACGGATTCGAGAACCATACGAAAATCAAGGCCGAAGTCAGCTACTTGACCACATTGGAAAACACTCAAAAATTCCACCGTGTTTACCTTGCAAGTGTGATAAGTTCCCATCTTTCGAGCTTCGTAACTTTTGATCTGAGGCTCAAATAGATTCGATTCCTTCGGCAAAATTGTAGATTGCCATGAGAAGAGCAAATTTGCATGTGAGCACAAATCAAAATGATGCTTGGAATCGCATCTAAAACGCTTCCTAAGTCGGACTCTTGACCATGTTAAAAATCTTGCAAAATATTACTAAGTGTAAATTTTCAATAATTGTGAACATCAAACTTCCAGGTCTCATAACTCGAAATCTGGGCATTTTTTGGAGATACCCTCAAAAGGACAAATTTGAAGTACGAAATTACCTCTTTCCAACAAGCACAAATTCTCCAAATTTCAACCATAAACGAAGGGGATAGAGAGTCGATAACATGGCTCCATGAACACAACAATCTTAAAACTTAAAAAAAATTCTAAGTCTAACATTGCTTAAAATGCAGGAAACCTTGTTTTCCACCGATTGTTCTGACTTTTCTCAAGAAATGATCATATTTTCTCATATCTCGACTTCCGATAATAATTTTGACCAAAAATATCACTCGGTCAACCTTTGACTTTTTGTTGACTTTATGTCGTGCACACTCAATCACTTTTTATCCAATCGTTCTTGATTTTTTGATGACATGTATAGATCGACAAACCGTATATAGATGCGTTGAGACTCATAGAAGACCATGGAATTACTTTATGATTGAAGAATAAGTCACAACATATTCGTGATCAAAAACCCTAATTACATGCCAAGAGTGATGAACGAACCCATTGAGCCAACTTAGTCTCACGCTTTAGAAACTCAAATGAATGTACGAATTATGATGCAAATGCATACGATATTATGAACAAACATATTAGGGGCAAAAAATAGGGTATGACAGCTGCCCATATTTAAGTGTCTTCTATCCGCTAGTACAAAGGTAGAAGACTTCGTCTCGACGTGATTGAAGATACTTAAATATTAGAGAACCCGATTTTTTTAGCCCTAAAATATCGTACGATGCTTATGGTTATGAATGCAAACACCAATTTTTTTTTCTAAGAAGCATAAGCCATTATTAAAGATGGTAATGAATAGATGAAACCACGACTTGAAAATTGTTGAAAGATGATGGAATAAGAGAGTTCACCAAAGAAATAAAATATTGGAAACAACACGGCCCTGGAGACGACTACGTATGGGGAAGTAATCTTCAAGAAAAAGTTATTTACTTGACTAGAATGATAAATATAACTCTGTTGGACAAAAGAGAATTTAACTCCACTGGGGAAAATAAATTTTAACTTGGCTAGGGAAAGCCCAAAGAAGAGAAAGAGGACCCATAATGATAATTTCATCTCAATGAACGAGGTAATACCGACTCATAGATGACTGTAAGTTGCTAACTCTGTGAAAAGTAGAAAGATGAAAGACACCGACGTTTATTGAAGGTGAACTATTAACTTCCAATGAAGGTAGATGAATGGAGAAAATATTAATGATTTTTCACCTAGGAGGGGTAATATGCGAACTGTCTCCAATAAAGAGACTGCCATTTGCAATGATTTTACAACAACCTTCTGTGCGAGACTTCTTCGGAGATATGCGAATACACAATCTGTCTCAAATAAAGAGACTGCCACTTGCAATGATTTCGTAACAAACTTCTCTGCGAGACTTCTTCGAAGAGATGCCATTTAATGAAGAATCTGATGAACTTTTGCAAGCTGTCTCAAAATAAAGGGACTGCCACTTGCAATGATTTAACAACAAAATTCTCTGTGAGACTTCTTCGGAGAGATGCAATTTGATGGAGAATCAGATAAACTTTTGCAAGTTATCTCAAATAAAGACATTGCCAATTTCACAACAAACTTCTCTACGAGACTTCTTCAGAGAGATGCCATTTGATGGAGAATCAGATAAACTTTCCCAAATTCTAGATTTCTCTAAGAAATGGTAATAGTTTCTTCTTTAACCAAGGTATTTCACTTGTAAAGGATGATATGCAAGTTGTTTCAAATAAAGCGAATGCCACTTACAATGATTTCACAACAAACTTCTCTACGAGGCTTCTTCAAAGAGATGCCATTTGATGGAGAATCACGTGAACTTTCCCGAATTCTGGATATCGCCTAGAATTAGTCATAGTTTCTTCTTTAACCAAGGTATTCCACTTGGAAAGGGAAGTATTCAAGTTGTCTCAAATAAAGTGACTGACACTTGCAATTATTTCACAACAAACTTCTCTGCGAGTCTGCTTCGGAGATAAACCATTTGAATGAGAATCAAATAAACTTTTCCAAATTCTGGATGTCACCTAGAACTGGTCATAGTTTGATTTTTTAACCAAGATATTTCACCCAGAAAGGGAAGTAAACTTCCCCATATTCTAGAATTTCACTGGGATTGAGGAATAATTTCTTTGACTGAGATATCCCTCATAAAGGGTAACAAAATTTACCGAACTTCTGGATTTCACTGAGAACGGTAATAGTTTCTTCTTTAATCAAGATCTCTCTTGAAAAAGGTAATAAACTTCCCCACATTCTATATTTTGCTGAGAATGAGGAATAACTTCTTCTTTGACAAATATATTGCTCAGAAAGGAAAACTAACTTTACCTGACTTCTAGATGTCGTCGACAACGGTAATAGTTTCTTCTATAATCAAGATCCCTCTTGAAAAAGGTAATAAACTTCCCCACATTCTAGATTTCGTTGAGAATGAGGAATATCTTCTTCTTTGACTGAGATGTCGCTCGAAAAGGGTAACAAACCTTACCTGACTTTTGGATGTTCTCGAGAACGGTAATAGTTTCTTCTTTAATCAAGATCCCTCTTAAGACATGTTGTCCCCTTTGTAAACGCATGATCTATTCCACATCAAGAAATTACCCTTGTTCTAGTACTTGGTAAACAAGTTGGCGCATCTGCTTCTGCTGAAACGGTAAAGCGGCAAGCAAAAGTAAGTATATTTATAGGGTATATCATATCGTCTCCACAGGCATAAATTCTTCTAAATTTTCATTCGACAATTTCTCGCGTTTATGAGTTTGGGGTTGAATTGGGTTGGTTTGTATAAAAGGTTAATGCAGGAATTAAAATTATGAACATAAAAAGAATTTCATTCTTCGAAAAGGAGAGAACATTGGGATTGAATTTCACATATTTGTTAAATACTTAAACTAATTACTCAATTTCAGTCAACCTTAATCACTTATAAAAATCATCATGTACCACTCACACAGAGGTGATGTCTAACGCAAAGTGAGAAAAAAACCATTTTGCTCTTCGTCGAAGATGTCTTGCACAACTAAAATAACATGGAGGAATTAAGAGTCGATACCCATATGATTATTAAGCCTTAATTTATCTCTAGAGTTAAAACCCAATAGTTGTTCATCCTAAATCTGAATCTAAGAAGTATATGTCTGTAACAACTCAAATCCAAATAAAGTAAGCAATCGCCAAGATTGATTTGAAAGAGAAGTTGTATACAATACCATGAGCCATATATATACATATAAAATAAAGTATATTTACATACAAAACCCCAACACTAGAAGATTGAAAAGAGAAGAAATGATGATAAAATCCAATCTTGCGCAATGTCAATCACGATAAACCAAGCTCCCGACCCCGGATTATCTGATTACAAGCCACAAATGTTATTTTCTAAGCTGTAACCTAAGAAAAATGAAGGTGGTGACTTTGGGAACAAATATCCCAAAGCATAACCCTAAAAATATATTTAGAATTCTATTTATACACTTTTAAAAACCCGCAGACCGGGCTTAGCACCCTCAAAGCGAGCTTAGCACGCTCGTTGTTGCTCTGAAAAAACCAGCTTTGTATTTTTGCCATAACTTGAGAACCGTAACTCCGATTTGCGCACGATCGAAAGCATTGGAAAGTTTATTCAATTTATGATATATTAACGACTGAATATAAACCAAATTCATGATTTTTATCTTCTTTAATTTGAGCCTTATTCATTGATAAATTGCTCAAATCGCGCGTTTGAAGTTGTGTCTTAAACAATTTATTACTCGTGCTCAAAATACGCATCAATACCTAAAAAATGAATAGAAAACTATCAAATAGTACACAACTACACTAATAATCAATTATATACTAAATATACATATTTATACAAAAAGCGCGGGATTTATTCGAAGAATATAATACGTATGAATCAATAAGTGCCACGAAACTACTACTAAAAACACGACTTTATGGTACTCATCACTCTCCCCAACTTACATAATTGTTTGTCCTTAAATAAAGGTCAAACACCTAAGTAAACAAAAGCGACATCCGAGAAATCACGCAACAACAAGTTTTGAAAACGGAAAACAAATGCAATGGTTCAACAGAAAACGGTACACACAAGAAAAAATACTTATCACTGAACTACAACGAAACATAATCACGAAACAAATGCTAAGTATACAAGTCATGCCACACTTTCTAAAATAACCCAAGTTCAATCATGAATCACACCTAGGAAAAACAATCATCAGCAGATGAAAAACTCACAAAAGGAGGGATTTTTCACTCACACAACAATCTTGCAAACAAAAGACTAAATTATGCAATCATCTAAAAACTCATATTGATAATATGAAAGCAAGAATAACAAGGGATTTTCAAGTTTGTAATGTGGTCGGGTAAGCAAACAAGGGGCAATTTCTAAAGCTAATCGAAACAAAAACTTACCTAAACACGAGAGAGTGATCAACTCACAAAGTTTAAAGCACAAAATTCCAATCATGTTTTTCCACATTCCTAAATTGTCAAATAAAAAACCATACTTATTTGCCCAATTATTTGAACTCTTTTTGTTTTTATTTTTCAAAGTTTTTTCATTTTTTCTGTCTTTTTCTTTTGCACATTTTTATTTTCTTTTCTCAACCTCATAGCAATCAACCAATAAATGAACAATCATCCTCTTCCCACATTGAATTCAACCACATCATCATGTGAATACTCCTTACTTTCTAAGGCAGGGTAAAAATTCATACAACAACACAAAGTTGAGGTTCAAGAAAAAAAATCAAAATCCATACAAAAAGTGAACTTGATACTCATAGACAAGCATCAAGTTCAAACAACATGGATAATGACCAACGGTTCAAAGGTTTTACAAATGATCACACACTCACAAGATGAATTGAGTATTTGGCTAAGGTAGTTGTGCTCAAAATGAAATAAAAATGCCTTGATCCTTTTCATGCTTTCATATAATAAACACAAACAAAATATTAAGCATAATAAAATCCAGTTAGAACAAGAATGTTGGAACTTCGTGCATATGGTAAACAACGGAAAGCTTCCTCACGATGGATGGAACTAAAGTGATTCACATCATGAATAAGTATACAAAAAAATGAATGGCATAGAAGTTGTAAAAAGCCTGAGTATCATGAATATGCTAAAGTCTAGAAAGTGATAAACACATACCTTGGACGTGTACAAAACTTTAAAAACTATCATTACCACGCATTTGCAAGTTGAAATGATCAAAATCAGACAAACACCTTATGCGACTTCAAATAATTAGACCAAAATTAGAGTTCAAACAACAAACAAAAATATTAGAAAATACTACTAATATGTACTCTATATATAGCCGAGTCAGAAGTGGAAAAATGGTCGAGTGAAACAAAATTCCACTGGACAAACTATAGACCACGCTTAGCCCGTAGACCTGCACTTAGCGCGCTACACCAGAAAATTCGTTGAAAATCTGGTAACCCAGGCTTCAGATGTCCTATGACATGTTGAGACATCTGAATTTGACTTACAGAAATAGGTCAGGTATGAACACATTTTAAAAAGTACTCAAAAGTAAACAAGACACCAGAATTGTTAATCCAGTTCGGAGAAACTCTCCTACATCTGGGGGCATACCAAACCAGGAATAAAGTCCACTATAATAGTATCACTTCAAAGCGAAACTAGTCCCATGTTTACAACTTCTCACTTAATCACTACCTATTCTAACTTTCTATCTAAGACTCACCTAGATATGAGGCCCTCCTCAATCCTTCATCAATCACAGACAGCGATTGGATACAAACACAGGAAGACACACTTTCATGACAACAAAATAGAAGCCTCACATCCATGACAATACCTAGCCAAGACTCACTTCCATGGTGCACATTAAAAGCGTGAATTCCCAAGCAACAATAATGCCTTCTATTGATTTTCCAAGTAAGCTAAAAAAGTGATTGGCGAACAAGGTAGGCACGACAAACCCTTGCAATGTCATACAAACACAGGGACTTGAGAAGAAACTGTTCCAGACCGATCAGATTGACCATCATCCGATCACTCAAGAGGAGTTATCGTTCAATTGGATGCTCTTAATATAGGAGGACTGCCTTGAGGATGAGTACAAGCAATGCAACTCCAAGATACACCCAATGGCTCAACACATCACACATCTAGCAAATAACGGGTTATTATAATCACCACACTATATAAAGGATACGCGTGAAGAAATTAGGTACAAAATTTCAAATTCAAAATTCATTTACTCTTCTCCTACATGTAGTGACTTGAGCATTGGTTACTAACCTTGCAGATCATCACATTCTCTCCCGTATTTAAAGCTCAGGACAACCGTGGTTCACCGCAACTATCGATTCATCGACCATTATAGTTCCAGTATGGAAAAATACTTATTAATATAATTTTTTCAAATTAAGCACCTAAAACCATTTTCAACACATAACAATCAAATCAAATTATATAATATGTTCATTTATCTTTAAACCTACACATTTAAAAAAAGAAGTAATTCTACATACAATCTGTTGATTGGAGAATTTTTTATTGTGTTCAACAAAGTTATTATCAAATGTGTTACAAATGACATACTCCAAAATAAGATGCAATTCCATGTAAAAGTCCTATCAATTCCAGCTGAAACCATTCAAATCCAATTTTTGGCAGTGAGAAGAAGCATCATTGTTATCATGAGAATTCAAGTCTAATTTCACTTCAAAGTTAGCTAGTCTATAATCTTGAGAAATTTTTTCACTATTAAGTTTAAGTTGCACTCCACTAGTTTCACTATTTTTTCTTCTCTTCCATTCTTCACCCTTTAAATTTTCCTTTGAAATAGTTCTCTTCAAAAACAATTCTTCTTCATGAACTCTTGCTATATTCATAGATAAGAGGCTAGAGGTATTTTCTGATACTCCATTCGGTCCTATTTATAAGAAACAAAAGATTAAATCAGACATGAACGAAATATTTTTAATATGTTATACACTAAAAACATACTATATTTCCTATATATAAAAGATAAAAAAAGTTAGAACTAGAGTCGATTTTACGGATCAATCGATTGTAGACAGTTAGATTAATTAAGAGATCGAAATTTTTTTCACTCTTAATCTAACAGTTTATTGTCGACGGCACCATAAAACCGGACATAAATAGTCTAATTTTGTTTTAAATAGGATTAGATAGATTAAAAAGTTATACCTTTTAGTACTTTATCATTTGATGAGGAAAGAAACATCATATTCTCCTTTACTTCATCACAAAATGCGCCATTATATGCTCTCAAATTCATGCCTTTGTTATGCATTTCTTGGTCTCTTTGAGAATCCTCACTATTGGTTAAGAAGCTTCCCATTGAATAATCAATGGCTTGAACTTCTTGTGTGTGTTGAGGCCAAATCATATTCAATTCTTTTATTTCTGAAAACTTAGAATCAAGACTCTCGGTCGATACTCTTGATGCTAACTCAGATAGTTGAACCTTTGCAGCATCAAGTCCCATAGTACCTAAGTTTTGTTTTCCTAATGTTTCCTTAGCCTTTTCAAGCACTGAATGAAGGTACTTTCCTTGAGCCTCTATTCGTAGTTGTAAGTGTCGTTGCACCTGCGTAAAGACGCGTAAAGACGGGTTAAGATGCATCCAAATATTTTTTAAACCCTAAATCCTGAATCCTAAAGTTTGAAAAATATTTTATACCTCAAGTTGCTCATGTAGTCTTCTTTGCACTTCAATTTGCATATTTAATGCTTCATTTATATCTGGATTTCTGGATTTAGCAATCATATACTTGTTAAGATTAAACAAAGTTGGTTTGAATTTTGTACAATAGAAACTTAATGTATGTGTTCTTCTTCTTACTTGTTTGTTTGGAGACCTATGCTTAAATCTTTCATATGAATTCCACTTGATTCTGACATTCTGCTTTGCACTTCAGTGGTTGGTGTTGATGCTAAGGTAAATTCATTTTCATTTTTCAAATCATGTTCATAATATTCTTATGAAAAACATAGAAAACATTATATATATGTTTCCTTACCAATTTTACTAGTTTGTCCATTTGTACTTCTACTGATCCTATACTTCTGCATCAAGAAAAGATAAATAATTATAAATAAGTAAACTCGGAAAACATGCGATCAAAGAACATACGATATTTGATCACGGAGTTTGGTCAATAACCTGTAGGTGACTCTTCAAATGGTATAATGTAAGTCCAGGAATTCCCATAAGTTTCAATACTGTTTTTGGTGTAGCTTCTGCATGAATATAATTAAGTTAACTTAAAAAGTTAAAAACTTTATATACATAATTGAATTGAATATATGTCCTAACAGTATGATAGTAATGGTATATAAATTTTTTTAAGCTGACAGTGCATCAAAATTGACTTACTATCCGCTCCTCCAACTTGAGTGACGGCTTCGATGAAACGTTCATGAAGATCTGGTGTCCATTTTAGTCTTGGCTTAGCATCAGTTGAGAGAACAAGTCCTGAATCTATATTTCCATTTCCTCTTTCTTGCATTTGCATCCTTAAAGCATGCATGTTCCTTGCTTCTTCATGTTGATGGTAGTACATGTTTTCTTCAATGGAAAGGAAATTTTTTTTATCTTAATCACTTTATTAATGCAAAGAAAATGATTATGCTAAAGATCAATATCTTAAAAACATTAAAAACCAAAAAAGTAACAATTGTTGAATGGTTGTAAATAGGACGGAACTCCAGATTCAATTGCTTGAACTGTTCGGTTTGATTTTTTAAAACATTGAAAAAGATATGTTTTGTGGTCGTAGTTTGAGCTGTTTACGACCACAAAAGTTTTAAAGTAATTTTAAACGTAACAAAATCACGATTTAGATTGTATCGACTAAAGTTAACCTCAATTTTCACAATATAGAAAAACATAATGCGACTATAACCTTAGTTTAAATCATGCTCATAGTAATTATTTTTTACCTGTTGATAAGTGAAATAGATTTGTTCTAAAATCTTCAAGGGCACTTCCCTTAGAGTTTCAACTCAAACTAGTGAAGCTTCTTCAACACTTGCAAGCCTTAGTTGTATTCTCAAAGATGTCTTAATTCAATATATACATTAGAATTCTTGATACTTTCATCATTGTAGGATATCATTCACTTCCACTTTTTGATTATAAGGGGCAAAGAACTTATCCAATAGAATTGTGCTTTCTTAGAAACCTTACACGTTGCAATTAGAATCAAATTTATTTGACCTATGAACACTTTGTGCCTGCATATGTTTTTGTTCCATGACAAATGGAAGAACCTTATTCCAAAAGTTAAGAGAAGAATTCAAAGTGACATGAATTATAGAATAAACTTTTTTTTTTCTTGAAAGCATCAGAAACCACACTTCACTTTTCACATGTTTGTCAAAAAAGATTCTTGGCTTCGAATTCTAGCAACTAGTCCTTGTCACTCACATAGGTAATTGGGGCAATTTGGAATATAAATTTTACTTTATATGGAACCATTATGCAATAATTTCACTAAAAGTTGAAGCATTTTGGCTTAATAAGGGACTAAGACTAAAATAATTAAACAAAATTTAATTATTTCTCATAAGTGAAGAAATATTAACTATATTGAGTGAAGAAAAAGATGATAGATAAAATATTATACACTTCTTTATAGATATTGATTGGTGAAGGAGGCACAAAAATATATTTATGTATCAATGTCAATGTGAAATGGATTATATTCCTCTTGTTTTAGAGGAATCAATTTTTATTTTATTAAAGCATCTAAAAATAGAAATATTCTGTTAGAAATACAATGAACAAAAATTATAAAAATAGAGAGGTGATGTTCACTCCTTGAAATTTCTTTTTAAAGAAAGAAACAGAATAAGAACACATTCCATTTTGTCTTGTTTGTTAAGTTTGATGCATATGCGGCCAACAAAGAATAAAAAACAAAATAAAGGACTTAGAAGTATTCAAGATGCTGGCTTTCCCTTGACGAATCCTAAGCAGCTAGAACCATATGACAAGAAAAATATCAATGATTGTATTTTTGTTCCTCTCTATCTTAAACATTATTGTGTTAGAGGTGTTATTACATTGAGGTGTTATTAGATAAGAGCAGACTTATTTTATTGGCATATGTTAAGTAAGATGTCACAAAAGTTGTTGGGACCTTTAGAAAGGTTTTATTTGATTTTAGATTTTGTGTTCGAGTTATTGCGTACTAAATTTTGAAAACATTTATTTTGTTTTGAATTTGCATTATTTTTTTAAAAGATTTCGTCCGAAAGGATTTAAGTTGATATAGAATTTTGTATGATTTATTGATAAGATTACATGATAAGGTTAAAGCTATTTTCTAGGTACACGTATGTAATCTACAAGGCATAGATTCCTAGACTCCTAGATACATGAATAAACTCATAAATGCAATATTATAATTCCAATAATTTCTAATTCCAATAATTCCAACACCCCCCCTCAAGCTGGAGAATGGATATCAATCATTCTCAGCTTGCAAGTCAATTGATTGAAACGATCAGGTGGCAAGCCCTTTGTCAACACATCTGCTAGTTGATGTCCAGAAGGAATATAGGATGTAGCTATTAAACCACTATCTAGTTTTTCCTTGACAAAATGGCGGTCAATCTCTATATGTTTGGTCCTGTCATGTTGAACGGGATTATGAGAAATATTGATTGCCGACTTGTTATCACAAAACAACTTCATAGGCCCTTCACATTGTATTTTTAAATCATTTAGAATGATCCTCATCCAAAGTAACTCACAGATTCCTTGAGCCAAAGCTCGAAATTCAAGCGAGCCAAGATATTTTGTTTCTTACTTCTCCATGTGACAAGGTTCCCACACAAGAGGGTGCAAAATCCCGAAGTGGATCTTCTATCATTTGTTGATCCTGCATAGTCAGCATCAGTGTAGGCTTCTATAGTTAAGCTTCCACCCCTTTTGAACAGTAGTCCTCTTCCTGGAGTAGCCTTGAGGTATTGCAAGATGCGATCAACAGCTTGTAAGTGTCACATTCTTAGGTCATGCATAAATTGGCTCACTACACTGACTGCATAAGCCAAGTCAGGCCTAGTGGGTGCCAAGTAAATCAACTTTTCTACCAACCTCTGATATTGGACTTTGTCAACTTTGGCACTTTCTTCTTCGAAGCCCAACTTGTGATTTTGCTCTATTGGAACACTTGAAGGTTTGCATCCCAATTTCCCAGTTTCCTGCAAGAGATCAAGTATATACTTCCTTTGAGATATAAAAATGCCTTGGTTTGAGTAATCAACCTTAATTCCCAAGAAATACTTGAGTTTCCCAAGGTCCTTCATCTGGAATTATGCCGATAGTTTTTCCTTTAGCAATTGTTTCTCTGCCAGGTCATCTCCTGCAATAATAATATCATCAACATAGACAAGAAGGATAGTAAGTTTTCCTTCATGCGAGTGCTTAAAGAAAAGTGTGTGGTCTCTTTGGCTCTGCTTGTAGCCTAAGTACACCATTGCTTTTGTGAATCTTCCAAACCATGCTCTAGGAGATTGTTTTAGTCCATATAGAGCTTTCGTCAATCGACATACCTTGTTTGATCCACACGTAGGGCCAAATCCTGGCGGGATCTCCATGTACACTTCTTCTTCTAAGTTTCCATGCAAGAATGCATTTTTGACATCAAATTGTTGTAATTCCCATCCGGAATGAGTAGCAAGAGATAATAAGACTCGAACAGTGTTCATTTTCGCAACAGGAGCAAAGGTTTCCTCATAATCTATGCCATATGTTTGTGTGTATCCTTTTGCCACTAGTCTAGCTTTGTAACGATCAAGAGTACCATCTAATTTGTGTTTGACTGTATAGATCCACCTACAACCAACGGGTTTCTTGCCTTCCCGTCTATCAATAATCTCCCAAGTTCCATTTTTTTCAAGAGCTTTCATTTCCTCATCCATGGCTTGGACCCAATTTCTATCTTTCAATGCCTCCTGAACGAATGATGGGATAACCACAGAGTCAACTGCAGAAATAAAACTTTGATGCTGCAAGGAAAGATTTTTAGTGGAGACAAATTGAGATATAGGGTATTTGTCACATGACCTTTTCCCTTTCCTCAAAGCAATAGGCAAATCATATGTATTAGTGTCACAAGTGTCAGAGCTTTGGGAATCACTAATAGGATTGTGAGTTTCAATACTTACCTCTGGTTTTGGCAATTGGAGTTGTGTTTGGAGCAGGTCGGGCTTACTTCTTCTATGATACACCAAGGTTGGCTCACCAACCTTAGTTTTTGTTGGTATAGAAGATGATGGTTCCTGCAAAATAGATGACAGAGGAGGGACCAAAATAGAAGTAGGACCAATGGGATGACCAGTAATAGGACTTGACACAGGATTCACAATCGACTCGGGAGACTCATTTGTAGGATTAGCTGACTCGGGAGACTTAAGTGTAGGACCGATAATAGGACTTAAGAGAGGAGTCACAGGCAACTCAGGTAGACCTAAAAACTCGGAATCAAATTCAACATTCTGAATGTTCTCCCCCTGAAGCTGAGGACGAGTGAAGTAGGCCAAATTCTCATGAAATGTGACATCTTTAGAGACAAAGTACTTACGACTAGGAGGATGATAGAATTTATATCCTCTCATGTTTGGGGGATAGCCAACAAAGATGCATCTGAATGCGTGGGGGTCTAACTTACTTCGATGTTGTTTATGGATATGGACAAAGGCAACACAACCAAATACTCGAGTCTCGAGACTCTACAAAATAGGAATAGAAGGATATTGTGAAGTCATAAACTGAACAAGACTAACATTACCTAACATGCGAGATGGAACCCGATTAATTAAGTAGGCAACGGTCAGAACAGCTTCTCCCCAATATGAGTTGGGAACTACCATTTGAAAGAGGATGGCTCAAGCAACTTCAAGTAAATGACGATTCTTTCTTTCTGCAACACCATTTTGTTGTGGGGTGTCGACACATGTATATTTTTGAAATATTCCTTGTTGACTAGTAAAACTTGAAAAGATGTGTTGACAAGTTGCGTTTGTACCATGTTATAAAAAATAATAAATATTTTTGGTAGTTCTGAATTATTCTTCATCATGAAAATCCAAGTGTCTCGAGTACAATCATCAATAAATGACACAAACCATTTAGCACCCGAAATATTAGAAATAGGTGCAGGTCCCCAAACATCAGAATGTATGAGATCAAAAGGTTCAACACTTCTTTTGGAACTAGGAGTAAAAGAGACACGATGACGTTTAGCTAACTCACAAACGTCACATTTAAAAGACTCAACTGAATGATGTAAAAACAAAGAAGGAAACATAGACTTAACTAAAGAGAATGGTGGATGACCAAGGCGCTTGTGCTGAAGCCAAATTTGTGTGGAAGAATGAGAAGAAGACACCTAATACTCGGTATGTAAGTAGGAAGCCAACACCTTCGAACAATTTGGTTCATCAGATAGGTAGTACAATTGTCTTCCCCGTGGTAAGATCCTGAAAAACACAATAAGAAGTGAAAAATATTACTTTACAATTATGATCACGGGTAAGTTTACGAACAGATATTAGGTTGTGAGAGAGTGTGGGAACATGTAGCACGTTCTATAATTGAAGTGGAGGTTGCAAGTTAACACTCCCACAACCATCAATACGGGCATAAGAACCATTAGCAGCCATAACATAACGGTTCTTCTCAAAGGAGGTGTAAGAGGAAATCAAACTAGGATTCAATGTCATATGGTCGGTGGCACCAGAGTCCAAAATCCAAGCATTCTTATAGATTTTATCGCAAACACTAAAGGATTGAAAGCATACACTCAAGTCGTTCATCGGTAGAGAACAACTTCCAGAAGGCTTACAAAGAGAGTTAAGTATAGTCTTTAAACGATTCACCTCATCCTTGGTGAATGTTAAAGGTTAATCAACAAAAATATTATCAGTCATTTGTAGGAAGCTAAAAAAAATAGCAACAAGACGAGCCAAACAACATCAAAAAGGTGAAATAGAGATGTTTTTGGACGGTTTCTAGACAGAAAAAAAGAACTGCAACGAAGGGTAACACGGCTGCAATGAAGGCAGTAAAATTGTCACAATGAAGGTGACTTAGGGTTTACCGTAATGAAGACGGTTGGGGTTTATGCGGAAGCAAGTCTCTCAAGATTGAGAGCTCTGACTCCATGTTGATAATTGAATATTTGGTGAAATGCTTGAGTTACAAAGCACTCAAGTGATTTGATTATATACACACAAGAGAGTAATTACATGATTAGATTAAAGCTATTTCTTAGGTACATGTATGTAATTTACAAGACATAGATTCCTAGACTCCTAGATACATGAATAGACTCATAAATGCAATATTATAATTCCAATAATTTGTAATTCCAATATGATTTATTTTTGGAAAGGTTTAATTTGATAAAAATTTGATATGATTTAGTTTTGTTTATGGAATCCCTAATTAACTTTTTAGTTGGATTGACTTCTATATTTAAAAAGAGACTAGATCCCCTTGTGAATAAAGAAGACAAAATAAAATATGAACATTTTGAGAGATTATACATTGAGTCTTGTAGTGTGTTTTACTTGTGTGAAACATTGTCCTTTGTTATTTATCACTACTTAGGAGTGATAGAGTTTTTGGTTGTATACATGAAGTTTATCACGTTCATATTATTGATTCTTACAAATAATTGGGAGAGTGTTTGAGTGGAAGTGAAGGGATCTCAGATTCAGGGGGATCCTAAGTTGAAATTCATCGGTAGTATTAAAAAAAGGTTTTGAATTGGGAGTATTAATTCAAGTTACTTTTAGTGATGGTGCTAGAGGAAAAATAATTGGAAAGAGTCAACATGAATATCCTGGTCTTACTGATAATCTCATATGTATTATTTAACTATGTGATCAGAAATTAAGTGTCTATTTTACAAGAAGAGAATGCATTGTTACGGAAAAAACACACTTAACTTATGAGGGGTTCTAGATCCACTAACAACTCCTACATGTGGTTACCCTATGATGGGAATAAACCTCAATCCAATCTAAATTCTAAGAATAAGAAACTAGGTATGGTACATGAATCTTGCGCACACGAATCTCAGAAGTATGAGGAAGATTATTTTTGAAAAGACTATTATTGGTATATACGATCTCAAGATCGAAGAAGGTAAAATCTTTAGAGATTGTCAGGCTGGGAAGTAAACCAAGATGACTCACAAGAAGGTGAAACATGTTACAACTACTCATGTTGTTGAATTACTTCATATGGATCTTATGAGACCCATGTAAATTGAGAGTCTTTGAGGGAAGAGGTATGTTTTTGTCTGTGTTGATAACTACTTCATATACACATGGGTTGAGTTTATTTGTGAGATGACTGACACTTTTGATATTTTTAAAACTCTTTTTCTTTGTTTATAATGTGAAAGGGGATAATAGATGGCAAGATCACTCTCATTCGAAACGATCATGGTAGAGAATTTGAAAATTTCGTCTTTTCTTCTTTATGCGCTACTCAAAGGATTGCTCATAAATTATCTGCCACTATCACATCCATGTAGAACTAGATAGTTGAAAAGAAATAATTATACCTTGCAACAAATGTCTAGAGTTATGATCCATGTCAAACATATGCTATATCACTTTTGGGCTAAAGTAATAAATATTGCTTATCATGTTCATAATCGGGTAACAATTTGATCAAGTACCACAGTCACTCATTGTGAGATATGGAGGGTGAGGAAGCCCAATGTTCAATATTTTCATATGTTTGCCAATGCATGCTACATTTTTATTGCCAGTGAATAGAGAAGGAAATTTGATCCAAAGAGCAATGAAGGCATTTTTCTAGGTTATTCCATTTACAACATGTCTATGATGATATCGATAAAGGTGACAATGAGGAAGTAAGTCATGACGTCTTTGAGAATGTCAATGAGGAAGTGAACAAGGTGTTAATGAGTTTGATTCTACTTGTTAGTTATTTGATAATTTCCTTAAATGGGCATGACAATAAGTTTTGATATCATGATTCTTCAATGAGCATGACAATGCATTTTGATTAGTTGATTGCTTGAATCTTGTTGTTGGTTATCTACTGATTTTCTTTGTTCTAGAATTGTTCAACCTTTGTATTGTCTAAATATATCCAAAGGGGAAGTTAGTTCTTACAAATGAATTACTTAATTTTTTTGATAAAATGTTAAGCAAGATGTCACGGAAGTTGTTGATACATTTTTTATCTGTTATTCACTGGTGCACTACCTTTAGAAAGATATTGTCTGATTTCAGATTTTGTGTCCCAGTTAGTGCGTGATTAATTTTTAAAATAGTTATTCCATTCTTAATTTACATGATTTGTTTTGAAAATATTTCATTTTGAAAGATTTAATTTGCTACAGAGTTTGCCTGATATGTTTTTTAAAAGGTTTTTTTTAATTTTTTTTTAAATATTTTGAAGATTGGATTTGTTTCCAAACATTATGAAATTCTGGTATTAGATATGAGATGTCGAAGGTGATGTCACGGCACTAATATCTATTTGTTGAACAAGTAACAACAGAAAACTAATTGCAATAAATTAAAATGACACGAGTAGATTGTTCACCCAATTCGGTGCAATCACACCTACGTCCGGAGGCTACCAAGCCAAGGATGAAGTCCACTATTAGAAATATTAATTTAGAGTTAAACTTCCCTGTTTACACCCCTCACTCAATCACTACTCAATGACCCTTCTACCTAAGAACCTCTTAGATATGAGAAACCTATCTCATTCCCTCTCAATCACACACGGTGAAATAACAATAACAAAGATTTGAAGGCACACTTCAAAGACACACAACCATCATTGCTTCAAAGCTTATATATGATTAAAAATTTACAACTCAACTAACGTACACCTCAAGTATTAAACAATACTAGAGTGGCTCACAAGGAACAATTAACAAAGACTTAAAAACTAAAACTTAAACACGATACATTCAACTTTCTTCAGTGTGGCTAACTCTACAAGTAGGGTTAGCTTTCCTTTTTATATGAACAACAAATCTAGGGTTGTCCCATAAATTGCTTCACATGCAGTCTTTTACGTGTCCTTTACTTTCTCCATGAAAGTAGGATAAAAGCTCTCCAATAATGTTGTAGTAGAGCGTTACAAGGCCTTGTTTCTGAACTGAAAAACCAATTATGTTCTATAACACATGTCAGGACATCTGCTTTGACATCTTCATAAAACATGCTGATACATTTTGCTTCACAAGTTAAGTTATTCTTCATGGCATTTCCTGAGCAGAATGTTTTACTAAAATTGCTGTCAATCTACAAAACTAACAAACTCTCCCTTTGGCAAATTTTGGCTAAAACATTATTTGAGTATATAATTCATACAATTAACATTAGCATCACAATTAACATCCAAGCAAAATCAACAAAAGCATATATGTCAGCTTCACACATAAACATATCAGAGCAACACATCAAAGTAGAATATCATAGAAGCAACATAATCCATCAGAAATACAACGGAAAAATTAATCACACAGCATCACAATCACACCACATCACACATCCAGATCATGCACACAATCACAATCACAAATGCACACACAGTTAGTCGTTCCCCCTCAACATCACCAGTATTGCAGTAATGGTCCACCCCAATCATCAGGTACATCAAGGCATTTACTCCCCCTTTTTAGCCACAATATGCCAAAGTCAGAAAACATGAGAGTAAATAAGTCAAATAATTTCATGACAAATAACAGTAGTGAACAAGAGTTATTGAGATGAGTAGCATCTCCACAACAATCAACTTTGAGCATAATGTTTGTAGCGACCGGTTGCAGGGCTTCCTCCATCACCGCAGGAACTGCTGTCATACCCCAAAATTTGCCCTCCATCTTCTCAAGATATTTCATACATCCATACTCAAGGATTCTTCAAGGGTTGATCAGACAAACCCTCTCCTAGACAATCAACCCAAACTAGGGTTTGGTATTTCTCAGATCAAGAGAGACTTCCAACATCTCCAATGGTCTTCATGCCTCCTCATATGCTTCAAATATTCTCCATGTCAAGTTTCAAGCCTCACAAGTCAAGTTTCCTCAGACAATTGCTCAGATAGTTGAAAATTAGTTGTATTGGACAAAAAGTCAATTGTGGTCAACATACAGTCAAACTTCCTGATTTTTGGTCAACATCCTCATTTTGAAGTTACATTTATCATTTGATCAAGGGTTGATCATGATTCATCAAGAAAACTCAAGATTTGCTCAAAAGTCAAACTTTCCAAATTAGGGTTTCTTGAGGAAAAGTCAACCAAACTTTGACTGGGCATAACTTCTTCATACTTTCTCAGAAATTTTTCCACCACCTCTTGTTTTGAAGGAAATTCAATTCTCTACAACTTCATGTCTCACAAGAACGTTCAAAAAATGCTTCATTTGGAAGGTATGGATCAAAACATTACAGGTCCTTTTCAAAGTCAACAAAAAGTCAACATTTTGTTTTGAAGATATATTGAGCATGGAAACTCCAATTGAGATGAAACCAAATAGGTTGATTAGAGGACTCTTAGAGCTTTCTAAAAAGTCCAAGAACACTCACAAATGTGGAAAATTGAGCAAGATACACTATTCAAAAGTTGGGCGTTTTTGGACAATTGCACAAAAGGAGATATTGGTCAAAATGAAAATTTTTCCAAATGGGCCTATAATCTTATGATCCAAACTTGTTCATGATGTTATTTGTGACCCATTAATGTTTGGCCATGGCAATTTTCTATTTTATTAATTTATTTTTGGATTTAAAACCATTTAATTCAAAATTAAATTATATAAAATATGAAAATAAGATATTTTTCCAAAAGGAGTGATTTTATATTAAACTTGAGGTCCAAGGAAGCCCATGATACATGCCAATTTCGTGCTTGCTCTCTCATTAAGAAGAAAATCAAATTTTTTCCAAAATTTGATTTTATTTGAAAATTATTCAATGCACATTCAAAACCAAATCTTTTTTCCTTCTTTTTCCTCTCCTAATTCACTCTATAAATAGCCAGCAAGTTGTATCACAAGCAACACGAAACCCTAGCCCTTACAAAAACCCACACTTTGCCAAAAATTTTCAAGAATTGTCCAAATTCGAGTTTCATTCTCTAGCCACTTTCAAGCTCTCAAAACCATTCCATTGTGTTCAGGAGGTAAGATTGAGTAAGTATACACCATTGCCAATGATCAAAGCAACCTGAATCGTGTCATATACATTCATACATATTCAAAACTTTCTTGATTTTGCATTTTTATTATCTGCTTGTTTCTATTGATTCTAATGCTTTTATTGTGTTCATGAGACTCTATATGACCGATCTGGGCAATCGTTTCACAGCTTGCACGTAAGAATTACAGGTTGCCATGTTTAGGGTTTCCCAAGTTGTCCTCTTCGAACCGGCTTGTACAGGCCGATTCAGCCAAAACCGACACCGCCATTGAATTCAGAAGGGTCGAAATAGGTGGACTAGGTCTTCCTTTTGCTTTTAATTTTCGTATTTCGCAGGTTTGAGAACCATCGTCGTCGGAGAAGACGACCGGAGCTAGGGCTCCGGCGTCGCTGACTGGCATGGACCGGTTGACTCCGATTGACTGCAGGCGTGGCGTCTTCGTGCTTCCTGATTCGCTCTCTCGTGCCAACTGGGGTCCACGCGTGGCTGACTGTGTTTCAAACATATCAGTAACACGTTTACATTCAAATCCAATTGTTTTCAGCTTTACAAACACCAAGTGTCAAGTGTCCCAGTGGTTAAGGCGCTAGCTGTTGAAGATGCCCTCCATGGTCATGGGTTCGAGCCTCATCAGGACCGGTTTTGTTTTCCTTTTTGCAAACTTCAACTATTTTCTTATTTTTTTCATATTTTCTTTTTATTTAATATTTTCATTCATTTTAATTAATTTCAATAATTTTTATCATGCATATAAAAACACCAAAAAAAATATTTTTCTTTTTGCATTATTTCCAGAAAATGTTTATTTAATTTCTAAAATTAAAAATATTATTTTTGCATGCATATTTAATTTAATTGTTAATTTATCATTTAAATCACCTTTAATTAATTTTTAATTATTAAATTAACTCCAAAAAATCCCAAAAAATTATTTTAGCATATTAATGTTATTTCTAGCATGAAATATTTTTCTCATTTAAAAATTATCATTTTTGCTAACATTTTTCTCTTGTTCGATTTCTTTGAATTTCCCGATTTCTCATCTTTTCACAGGTTATCTTGTTTCGGACGATTTCTTTTTATCGTTTTCTTTTTTCCAATTATGTAATTGCTCATGGGATGTAAAAGCTTAATTAGGGCTTTTATTTTCCGCATTTTAAATTATGTATCTGCCCCAAAGCCATGTAATAGCGTAGGATTTATCTTTCCGCACTTTATATTCCCGCATTTTAATTTCCGCACCCTATGAACTGCTAGTAATTAGGCATGTATGGCAAGACTAAAATCAACATAGCTCACTCTAATTTTCAAGATAACATGAATCTGAAATCAACACACTCTTTTCACACATGCACCCCTTAGGGTAATTCTCTCTCTCGTTGCCTTACGAATTCAAATGGTCATGTCCCTCGAACGTAGAGGTATTCTAGCACTGTTGCCTTCAAAACAAATCATTGTAGTCCCTTCGATACAAAGATCATAAGACCCACAATGTCGCCTATGAATACATGGTCTTGACCCTCGATTGTCGCCTACGAAAAATGATGATAGTCCCTTCGAATGTGCTAGGATACTTCCTACAAGTTGCTTTCTATGACCATACGATGTCCCTTCGAATGTCCCGCTTACATCCAACAAATAGAGTTACCTACCAACTAATGGTATGGATAGCGCTATTCTAAATGAACATAAAATAACACGAAAACGACCAATTCTGAGTAGGTAATAAGACTTTTAGTTGCTTGCTCTATCAAAATGCTTTTCACACCACACACTTTTGTCAAAGTTCAAACTCTTTCAAAACGAAACATTTCCGAACACTTTGTATACATTCCTACATGAATCATTACAAAGTCAAAGCGAAATGCCTTTTTAAAACATTTTTGTCAAACACACAGAAAGCATAATTTTAAAGTGATCTAAGAGCAACTAAGAGCCCGTAGATAACTACGGATGGAAAGGGGTGCTAATACCTTCCCTTTTCATAACCTTCTCCCTTACTCGAATCTAACGAAGGTCTTTTTCGTACTTTTACCTTCCCTTAATTGGATAAAAGAAAAGTCGGTGGCGACTCTTGCTATCCGCACATTTGCGATACAAAACCTACAAAGTCGGTTCACCGTGTTCTGAATGGCGACTGGAGACACCTAAAGAGAGAATACCTTAGGGATTTTTAGATCACCTTTATTGCTTTCTGTTTGACTTGTATGCTTTACTTTTAAGGGTTGCTTGGGTATTATATTTGTGGGGGATCCTACACCCGGATCCGGGTTTCCTTTTAGGTAAGTAGCAATAAATCGTCGCAACCGTTAGACGTATATCGAAACGGTCAACATGATGGCTACGTTAGTGTGACACTTTGGATGTCCTGATACTCTTTATTCCCAAGTTGAGGATAGTATTTGGCCTCTGCATGGTGTCATCAAGCACTAACTAAACTTTTAGAACCTTAATTGACCCATCTTGGCCATTAGAAGGGAGTGAGATGGCCGACTTTGGTGTAGACCGAGGTTGGTTGATACTCGATGCTACGCTCATTAAGATCAGACTTTTGGGATATTTTTGGTCGACCACTTGGTAGTCGTATTGAAATAAACGCCTACGAGAAAGATCAATGATGTGAGATTCCTAGAACCCGGTTACTATTATAGGACAGGATGAACCAACTCAAACTTTTGGTGGGGTAATCACCTATACCTCATGCAAGCCTTAAACCCAGGCTCATTGTGTGAATTGTTTGTGTGTGCTAAACATGACATCATGACATCATTCGCATTGCATATCATTTCTAACTATTTCAAGGACCTAGGGATTTATCTTTGCTCTGTTTTGTAGGGTATTATGGCTTCTAGAAAGACTATCCGAATCAACTTCATGGGTATACCTTCTCAGCTCAAAGAATTGGTTTCAGAAATTCCCGACCATGCTCAGTTCATCAAAAGACATGGTTATCTACTTGACTTGGTTATCTCCGGTTTTGAAGAAGATATGATGCACGTCCTATTCCAGTTCTTTGATCCGAAACACCATTGCTTTACATTCCCAGATTATCAGTTGGTTCTTATCTTGGAAGAGTTCTCTAAGCTACTTGGGATACCTATTCTTGACCAAATGCCATTCAACGGTTTAGAAAAGATTCCTAAATACGAAGACATTGCATCAGCCTTACATCTTAAGCGCTCAGACATTGAAGCCAATTGGGAAACAAGAAGCGGAGTTAAGGGTTTACTTGCTAAGTTCTTAACTAAGAAAGCCCGAGAATTCCTCAAAGTTATGAGTTTCCATGCATTCGAAGACATTGTGGCCCTGCTAATCTATGGTTTGGTTCTATTTCCTAACTCGGATCAATTCATAGATGTCAACGCCATCAAGTTATTCCTTACCCGTAATCCTGTGCCTACCTTACTTGGAGACATTCTGCATTCTCTCCACACTCGTACTACTAAGAGACAAGGAACTCTCATGTGTTGTATACCGTTACTTTCCAGGTGGTTTATTTCGCACCTTCCTCCATCAGTTTTGAAGAACGAATAAAGATTGAAGTGGTCTCAAAGACTAATGTCACTCTCTCATTCAGATATCCGTTGGAATCTTTTCTCTCAAAAGGATTTCACCTTCATTGAGCGTTGTGGAGAATTCCCTAACGTACCACTCCTTGGTATAAGGGGAGGTATTACTTACAACCCTTCTCTAGCTCTACGTCAGTTTGGTTTTGCTCGAAGAGATGGTCCTCATGATATGCTTCTCCAAGATATTGTGTTCGATTACAATCATGATCTCCAGAATTACCGACGAAGGTTCATACACGTTTGGGGCATGGTAAAGAAGACTGATACCAAGACTTTGGGGCACCAGAACTCCATTCCTTGGGAACCTTACCTCAAATGGGTGCGAGCTCGAGCTCAAAACCTCATGATGTCGTTTACGCCTGTTTTACTAGTAATTATGGAACCTGTTGCTATAGGTGACGTATCCTATACCATTCTCCATCCCGACATGCCTACTGATTTTGAAGACTTGAAGAGATCCTGGATTCAGCTCAAAGAAGAGAGGGATACATTTGAAGCTCAGTGTTACGCAAGTGAGAAGAAAGTGCTAGAGTTGACCACGCTACTTCACGAGGAGCGAAGCATCAACACCTACCTCGGCACCAAGAGGAAGCGCCCATGGGAGACTTAGAGCTCTCGGATTTATATGTTTTTCTTTTATTGTTTTGAACTATCTTTTGTACTTAAAAAGAAAAATAATAAAAAGAGAACTAATAAATGTTTGTTCATTGCTTGTTTAACAAATTTAAATCTCTAAGGTCCTTGAAAAGATTGCATTGCATTCGCATAAACATTGCATATCATAGCATAACATTGCATCACAGGTACATTGAAGATTGGTTTTCTCATTTGCTTGCTATTTATTTTAGCGAAATGGCTCTTGAATAGTCATCAAAGATCTCCGGTTCGAATGCTCGGTTCAACAGATGTTCACCATTTGGTCCAAGGCCAAGAAGATCTGAAGCTCATCAACAAAGAAGAAGGTTGTTGGTCTTCTCAACATGGGCGACGCTACAAAGGTGGTCCTAAGAGGGTCACTCGATAGAGCTCTCAAGGAAGTGTCAAGAATGAGGGAGTGTCGAGGGTAATGAAGATAACCAGCGAGCCTAAGAAGGAGGGAGAAGATCGCTCGATTATAGCCAAGATGATGAAGATGACAAGTACAAACAACTTGAAGACCGTCGAATCGTGGAAAATCAAGATGTCCGGCTGAATTTTGATGATCTGAGTCTTGTTCCTGGTGTGGTGATTCCTCCCAAGTTCAAAGTTCCTACTTTTGCCAAGTATGATGGCATGTCTTGTCCGAAGCTACATTTGAAGTCCTATGTTCAAAAGATCAATCCCCACACTGATGACAGAAAGTTGTGGATGCACTATTTTCAAGAGAGTTTGTCCGGAACTCAGTTGGAGTGGTATTTTCAGCTAGAGAATGACCGTATCCGTACCTGGAGTAACTTAGCAGATGCTTTCTATAAGCAATATGAGTACAATGCTGAATTGACACCCACTCGCATGCAACTACAGAGCATGTCTATGGGTCGTGATGAGAAGTTTAAGGAGTATGCTCAGAAATGGAGAGATTTAGCAGGCAGAGTTCAGCCACCGTTGTCCAATAGGGAATTGGTTGATATGTTTATGGGAACACTGACAGGCCCGTTCTTTAATCATCTGATTGGAAACTCTTCAGCCGGATTCACCGAGTTGATATTGACAGGAGAGCGTATTGAAGCTGGTATCAAAAGTGGAAAGATTCGGATAGAGTCATCTTCAAATGCTGCGAAGAGATCTTTTGGTGGTAAGAAGGAAACTAATGCTGTGTATGGTCAGAAAAGCCGAGCCAAGACCGACCGTGCTCAATCTGTGGGGGCATTTGTGATCTCCAATCCTACATCAGCACAACCTCAGCGAGACAACGCGCGTAGCCAGAACGCACCACGAAGACAGTTTGCGAAGATCAACATGCCATTGTCGCAAGCCTGGCAACACATGTTGAAAGCAGAGCTGATAACTTTGAGGGATCCTCCTCAAAATATCAATACTTCCTCTCCGAGATACAATCCTAATGCTAAGTGTGCTTACCATTCCAATAGCCCTGGACACAACACTGATGATTGTTGGACTCTGAAGAACAAGATTCAAGATTTGATTGAAGCTAAGCAGATTGAGTTTGATCCTCCTGTTGAGACTCCGAATGTGATCAACGCGCCTATGCCTAACCATGACAAGAGTTCCAATGTTGTTGGGGAGGATACTTATGTTTTCAACATAGATGACTTGACCATTCCTCTGATGACTGTTAAGAAAGATTTGCTACAAGCCGGTGTCAATCCAGGACGCCTAGAGAATTGTCGTTGGTGCCCATCCGCACCTGATGGTTGTGCTTGGTTGAGGAGACGTGTTCAGTGCATGATGGATAACCGTGAGATACTATTTCTAAAACCCCCTGTGCAGAAGCTGTGTGAAGATATGTCTAAGAAACTGAAGATCGAAGATGTGAATGAAGCTATACCGTCTGCATGGGATACCTTGGGGCAGCCAAGTGGAAGGTTTGATTACATGGTGAAGTACACTGTTCCTGAAAGCTACAAGATTCTTATTGAGGATGTTAAGGCGACCAGATGGGGGGACGATTTCCCAGAAGATTATGCTGATGTTAACACGATAAGGATTTCCTCTGCTAATTCTGTGCCTAGAGTGGCACCTCTCATCATTACTTCTCCCGGACCAGTTCCATATTCCTCCGACAAAGCTATCCCTTGGAATTATGGAGCTGATGTTTACTATCATGGCGTCAAGCAAGACCCTCTGACCATTGAAGATCTTACAGTTGAAGCTACCATTCTTGACATCGACAACATCACCGGATCAAGTAAAGTGACCGAACAAGGGTATTCTCTCAGATATCTCTCCTCCCAAAGACATCTGACTCCATTTCGCATTCCAACTATTTAATCCATTCCCAAGCTAGAGGAAAGAACCAAGAACTCATCCCCGCCGTAGTACCAAAGGAAGTTGTGAAGACACCTCTAAACAAGAAATGGAGGAAGTTCTGAAGATCATCAAGAAGAGTGATTACAATGTTGTGGAACAGTTGGGACAGACTCCGTCCAAGATCTCCATGCTTGCTCTACTCTTGTGCTCTGAGGCTCATGCTAAAGCCTTGGTGAAGTTTCTGAAGAATGCTCACGTACCGCAAGACACTACTACTGACCAGTTTGAAGTTTGTATTGCTAGCCTGGCTGCCCACAACGGCTTAGGCTTCTCTGATGCTGATTTGACTCCTGCCGGAAAGAAACACAACAAAGCCTTGCACATCTCTGTTGAATGCAAGGGCACTACATTATCTCATGTTTTGGTGGATACCGGTTCTGCTCTGAACATCCTTCCGAAGACTGCTTTTGATCGGCTTGATGTCGAAGGGTTGGTTCTGAGACCCAGTGACATTATTGTGAGAGCTTTTGATGGTTCTAAGCGAAGATTGGAGAGCTCATTCTTGTTAAAGTCGGTTCCGACTTTTGATTCCACTTTCTTTGTCATGGACATCCGTCCACTTACTCTTGCCTACTCGGACGCCTTGGATACATGGGCGGCATACTCTACCTTACATCGGCTAAAATACCTGAAGGGAAGGTTGTTACAGTATGTGGTGAAGAAGAATATATGGTCAGTCATCTACAGTCGTTCCGATATCTCGAGATGGAAGGTGAATTCTTCGAGACTCCTTGTCAAGCTTTTGAAACAATACCCAAAGTCATGCCTGTTGGCTCCCCCGTCACTCCTGAAGTTATGCAAGCTCCGGCTAGGATGGCCTCGCTAAAAGACGCTCAAGCTGCAGTTGAAGAAGGAGGTAGTTCTATTTGGGGTCAGCTCCCTGATCTTCCTTTCAAATCTGACAAGACTGGTTTAGGCTTCACCATCAGAGGTCAGAAGATGATACGCCGCGAGCGTGCCGGCCAACTTCCTTTCCGCATCAGCCAGAGTGGAATCCATTCTATAGAAGACGACGACAACGACTTCGACATCAGCAAGTGGATCTTCCCAACTCCAGACAACGGACTCAGTAATTGGAAGACTGAAGACGTCATACCAATCTCCTTTAGTCAGGAGTAATTGCTCTTGTTTTTGTTTTGCTTTTCGTATTTTCCATGTTTTGAACAATAAACTCTAAAGCATAGTGCCTTGCCCGGGGCATCATGGTTCGTTTGTGAGGGTTATTATCTGTCATTTGCATATTTTCATTCAATAAAATCGTTGGACTTTTGCATTCAATTGTTGTTTGTTTTCTTTTACTTTATCACCCCTTCAAAAAGCTATGTGTTTCTTACACACACCCACGTGATACACTGTAGAATCACTCCGAATCTCGTTAATAACAGCTATGCTATTGCTAAATATGACTTCGATAATCCGATCTACCAAGACGAAGACGAAGGTGGGGAAGATTGTGAATGCCAGGAGAACTTGTCGATCACATGAAGAAGATCGAGTTATACACCACACAAGAGCAAGTTGAGGTTGTGAATTTGGATAACGAAGATGAAAAGAGATCAAAATAGGAGCGGGTCTTGAGAACAGTGTCAAAGAAAGATTGGTTCAGATGCTACGAGACTATATTGAGGTTTTTGCTTGGTCATACGAAGACATGTCGGGTTTAGACATTGATATTGTGGTACACCGATTACCGACAAAAGAAGGTTTTCTCCCAGTGAAACAAAAGGTTCGTCGCATGCGTCCTGAGATGTCAGAGAAGATCAAAGCCGAAGTTATGAAGCAATTCAACGCTGGTTTCTTAGCCGTCACTTCTTATCCGCAGTGGGTAGCTAATGTGGTGCCCGTACCTAAGAAGGATGGAAAAGTTCGAATGTGTGTAGATTACAGAGATCTGAACAAAGCGAGTCCGAAAGACGATTTCTCACTTCCTCATATTGATGTTCTGGTTGACAACACCGCCAAAGATAAGGTTTTCTCCTTCATGGATGGTTTCTCCTGCTATAATCGATCAAAATGGCTCCTCAAGACATGGAGAAGACTACTGTAACACGGGGCACTTTCTTCAAGGTTATGCCATTTGGGCTAAAGAACGCAGCGCCACTTATCGTTATGGTAACATTATTTCATGACATGATTCATCACGAGATAGAGGTCTACGCCGATTTACATGATAGCTCGCCACATCAAGAAGAACATCTTGATCATTTGCAGAAACTGTTTGATAGATTGAAGAAGTACATGTTGAGACTCAATCCTAACAAGTGCACCTTTGGAGTCAGATCCGGTAAACTCTTAGGGTTTGTTGTCAGTGGTAAAGGTATTGAGGTTGACCCAGCCAAGGTTAAAGCGATTCAAGAAATGCCACCCCCGCATCGAGAAGGAAGTCGAGGTTTCTTGGCCGATTGAACTACATTGCCGATTCATTGCACATCTAATCGCTACTTGTGAGCCAATCTTTGTTATCAAGAAAGATCAAGTAGTGAAATGGAACGACGATCCGATCACTTTTGACAAAATCAAGGAGTACCTACGTAATCCTCCTATCCCGATGCCGCCCACCAAAGGAAGACCTCTTATCATGTACTTGACAGTTAGAGAACTCAATGGGTGTGTGTTGGCAACATGACGAGTCTGGTCGAAAGAGTATGCCATATACTACCTTAGCAAAAGTTTACCGACCGTGAAACAAGATACTCACCGAGAAAACTTGCAACGCTTTGGTGTCACGGCTAAGACAAAGATATGTTGACTCACACTACCTTGTTGATTTCAAGATGGATCCGATAAAATACATATTTGAGAAACCAGCTCTCTCGGAAGAATAGCAAGATGGCAAATGATCTTGACCGAGTATGACATCCAAGACACTTCTCGTAAAGCGATCAAAGGAAGTGTAGTAGCCGATCATTTGGCTCATCGTCGTAGATGACTATCGCCTATGCGTTCAATTTCCGCATTTAAGATGTCTTACTAGTTATCGATTGCGAAGAACCAGCCCTGACGAAGGACCCGAACAAGGATCCCGATGGACCATGGTTTTTGATGGAGCCTCAAACGCAATTGGCAATGGCATTGGCGCCATCATTACATCCCCTACAGGCCGACACACGCCTTTCACCGCCAGATTATGTTTCACCGCACTAACAACATGGCCGAATACGTGCAGATGGGTATCAAAGTCGCTATTGACTTAAGAATCAAGTTCTTGCAAGTGTATGGAGACTCGGCTTTGGTGATCACCGATTAAGGATGGGATATGAAGCATCCGAATCTCATTCCATATCGAGAACATGTTCTGAGTTTGATTCCTTACTTCGAAGAGATTACTTTCAACCACATCCCACGAGAAGAGAATTAGTTGGCAGACGCATTAGCTACTATGTCGTCTATGTTCAAAGTTAGATGGGACAACGAGGCTCCCCTGATCGCATGAGAGGTTCGACGAACCAAAGATATTGTTATGAACTTGATACGTAAGAGAAACCTTGGTACTATGACGTGAAGAGGTATCTTGAGACTCAAGAATATCCCGCAGGGGCATCTGTCAATGATAAGAAGTTCTTGAGAAGATTTGCATCCAAATTCTTCCTCAGCAACGGCATCTTATACAAACGCAACCACGATTTGTGCTTACTCCGCTGTGTAGACCGGAAAACAGCGGAACGCATCATGGAAGAGCCACACGAAGGCGCATTTGGTACTCACTCCAGTGGTCATACCATGGCTAAGAAGATTCTGAGAACAGGTTACTATTGGTCCACCATGGAAGCTGATTGTCACCGCTACGCTCGATCTTGTCACAAATGCCGATATATGCATAAAGTGCCCGCACTCTCCGACCTGAATGTTCTAACAGCCGGCCTTTGCAATGTGGGCATTGACATGATTGGAGAAATTGCCCACAGCTTCCAACGGACATCGCTTCATCCTTGTGGCAATTGACTATTTCACCAAATGGGTCGGGCACCTCGTCGATCTGCTACCAAGAATGTCAGGCTCGTTTCATCAAACACAATCTTATCTGTCGGTATGGAACTCCTAAGAGGATTATCACAGATAACGGCTCTAATCTCAACAATAAGAAGATCACCGAACTCTGCACGCAGTTCAAGATCAAGCATCACAATACTTCTCCGTGACGCCTTAAGATGAATGGCGTACGTCAAGCCGCCAACAAGAACATTAAGAAGATTATACAGAAAATGATAGTGACTTACAAGGATTGGCATGAGATGTTACCATTCGCTCTTCATGGTTATCGCACTACAGATTTAACATCAACAGGGCAACTCCCTTCTCTGTGTACGGTATGGAAGCAGCCTACCCATCGAGGTTCAAATACCCTCACCGTAGTCCTCCGTGACGCAGAAGTTAGGTGAAGAGGATCGATCCACTCGCCTTGACCGATTAACTTGATTGATGAGAACGACTCACATCCATGTGCCATGGATGATCTATCGAAGCGAATGATCAGAGCATTTAACAAGAAGGTCAAGCACCGAGTCTACCAAGTCGGTGATCTAGTAGTCAAGCGCATCATTCTTCCACAAGGTGATCCCAGGGGCAAATGGACTCCCACCTATGAGGGACCGTTTGTAGTCAAGACAGATTCTCCCGGAGCTATGATACTTGGCACCATGGATGGTGAAGACTTCCCACACCCTGTGAACGCAGACATAGTCAAAAAATACTACGCATAAAAGAGACCCGCTAGGTCGACTGGCCTAGGCAAAAATAAGGGCATCCTGGCGAACCAAAAGGGTTCGGGCAAAAGTTAAGGATATATACAAAACATGTACACCCGGCAAGTCGAAAACCTGAAAAGGCGGCTTGGGCAAAAAAGGGTATCCCAGAGAAAACCCGAAAGGGCGGTCTAGGCAAAAGTTAGGGATTTAAGCGTACGACTATGTCTCGTCCCGATCATCTTACTTCCAGACTACTATCAGCATTCAAGATTCAAATGGCGAAGATCAATCTACTCACTTTCCACTGACAGCAAGGAGATGAGATAGTTGAAATGTATGAGTACTAGCATAGTTGGAACTTAACGAGGTTGTTTCCGCATAGCTTTTTACTTTTCTTGTATACAGACTACTTGGCCAGACGCCACCTTTCAAATAAATACAAGTTTCTTTCTCTTTACAATTTTTGTTATTTCCGTTTGCATAAGTCCAACGTTTGCTTTGAATGATTATATGCATCTAACAATAAAATCTATTCACAAACATGCGAAAAGTGAACATGCAAAAGTAGCTACTACAGGCTCCAGGAATTGAGATGACGACGAAAGTCACCAATGCATTTCCTCGCAGAGCATAATCCCCACAGAGGTGTCACTCACCATAAAACCTTCCCCAGCAAAGAAGAAGAGAACCCCCAAGCAGTGATTCCACTCAACTTAATCGGGTTACACCCATCTTCGAGCAATAACATTTCACCCCCCAGCCGAGGTATTTGTGCCCAACAAGGTATCTCTCAACAATTTCCCTTTTCCCCAGCAGCAGTGTCCAGACTTGAGACTTGGTCAGATAGTGCACCGGAGGAAACCTACATCTATTATGCCTCAGTCAGAGATTACAACGGGCTCCAGATTCTTCTAACCCGGTCTCCCGGCAACTACCAAATACTCTCCAGCAGGATTTACACAAAATCCCCGGCAGGATACCCTCTGGACTTCCCCCCGACAGGGTCTATACACAAGATCCTTGACAGTGTATCTCTACCGCCCTCAAGACTTGGTCAGATAGCGCACTAGAGGAATCAAGATTATCTTTCTTCTCAGGATTTCCGTCCCCAAACAGAAGTCAGAAGTCCTCAAGCAGAACATCTGCATCTTCTTCAAGATGGATATGTTTTGAAATACCACGACATCTATCATTCATACATTATTCATGAAAACGTCATATGCATCATACTTTGCATAAGACTAACAATATTCTATCAAAATTTCTCTTGTTTTCTCCAAAACAGGTGAAAGCCACTCCCCGACGCATACAGGTCCAAGATTAATACCCGAATCCAGATGGGAGAACTAACTGAACGACCGCCCTAGTTGTCCTCCGACAACTGGTCCAGGATTAAGACCCGAATCCAGAAGGGAAAACTATCCGAACGACCACCCTTGTTGTCCTCCGACAACGGATCCAGGATTAATACCCGAAGCTAGACGGGAAACCCTATCCGAACGATCATAAGTTATCCTCCGATAACAGGCAGTGGATTAATACCCGATGCACAACAAGGAAGATATCTACATGTTACCAACTACTACCCCACCAGAGTAGTCAGCACGAAGAACTATTCTGACTCCCTCTCTTATTATCAACAGCAACTACAGAGTATGGCGTATGACTCAGTTGCCTTGGATGGCATCTTAAGCCCATCTCCGACTACTTATCAACATTTCTCCACTTTCAGAATGCTGCATATTTGGTTAAAAACCAATACAATAACTTCATTCAAAGATGAGCACGAAGTCTAACGTACGACTCCCTCCGGATGGCATCTTAAGCCCATCCCCTTTCACTTCCAGAAACATCTACAGAGCCTAGCGTGCGGCTCACTCCCAGCATCGTTCTTTCCAGATGGCATCTTAAGCCCATCTCCGACAGTTCTCTTATCCGGAAAACAATCTCGAGTCTAGCGTGCGACTCATTCCCCAGCGAAGTCTCCAACTTCTCCAAATGGCATCTGTAAGCCCATTCCCGCATCATCACCAACAATGAGTGCAAATTTTGTGTACTGAGTGTTCAATCATCTTCTACCTCCGTGTCACGAAAGGCGAACATGCCAATCTAACCCTTCCAGACAAGAAGATTGAACAGGGCTTGTCATACCCCAAAATTTGCCCTCCATCTTCTCAAGATATTTCATACATCCATACTCAAGGATTCTTCAAGGTCGATCGACAAACCCTCTCCTGACAATCAACCCAAACTAGGGTTTGGTATTTCTCGATCAAGATAGACTTCCAACATCTCCAATGGTCTTCATGCCTCCTCATATGCTTCAAAGATTCTCCATGTCAAGTTTCAAGCCTCACAAGTCAAGTTTCCTACATTGCTCGATAGTTGAAAATCAACAGATTGACAAAAAGTCAATGTGGTCAACATACCAAACTTCCGATTTTTGGTCAACATCGTCATTTTGAAGTTACATTTATCATTTGATCAAGGGTTGATCATGATTCATCAAGAAAACTCAAGATTTGCTCAAAAGTCAAACTTTCCAAATTAGGGTTTCTTAAGGAAAAGTCAACCAAACTTTGACTGGGCATAACTTCTTCATACTTTCTCAAAATTTTTTCCACAACCTCTTGTTTTGAAGGAAATTCAATTCTCTACAACTTTATGTCTCACAAGAATGTTCAAAAAATGCTTCATTTGGAAGGTATGGATCAAAACATTACAGGTCCTTTTCAAAGTCAACAAAAAGTCAACATTTTGTTTTGAAGATATATTGAGCATGAAAACTCCAATTGAGATGAAACCAAAGAGGTTGATTAGAGGACTCTTAGAGCTTTCTAAAAAGTCCAAGAACACTCAAAAATGTGGAAAATTGAGCAAGATACACTATTCAGAAGTTGGGCATTTTTGGACAATTGCACAAAAGGAGATATTGGTCAAAATGCAAAATTTTCCAAATGGGCCTATAATCTTATGATCCAAACTTGTTCATGATGTTATTTGTGACCCATTAATGTTATTATGGCAATTTTCTATTTTATTAATTTATTTTTGATTTAAAACCATTTAATTCAAAATTAAATTATATAAAATATGAAAATAAGATATTTTTTCAAAAGGAGTGATTTTATATTAAACTTGAGGTCCAAGGAAGCCCATGATACATGCCAATTTCTTGCTCTCATTTATTAAGAAGAAAATCAAATTTTTCCAAAATTTGATTTTATTTGAAAATTATTCAATACACATTCAAAACCAAATCTTTTTCCTTCTTTTCCTCCTAATTCACTCTATAAATAGCGAAAGCAGATCACAAGCAACACGAAACCCTAGCCCTACAACAACCCACACTTTGCCAAAAATTTCAAGAATTATCCAAATTGAGTTTCATTCTCCACCCACTTTCAAGCTCTCAAACCATCCATTGTGTTCGAGGTAAGATCGAGTAAGATACACCATTGCCAATGATCAAAGCAACTGAATCGTGTCATATACATTCATACATATTCAAAACTTTCTTGATTTTGCATTTTATTATCTACTTGTTTTGATTGATTCTAGTGCTTTTATTGTGTTCATGAGACTTATGACCGATCCGCAATCGCTTCACGTTTGCACGTAAGAATTGCTGTGCCATGTTTAGGTTTCCTGTTGTCCTCTTCGAACCGGCTTGTACAGCCGATTCAGCCAAAACCGACACCGCCATTGAATCGTGGTCAAATAGGTGGACTAGGTCTTCCTTTGCTTTTAATTTTCGATTTCGCAGTGTTCGAGAACCATCGTCGTCGAGAAGACGACCGAGTTAAGGCTGCGTCCTGACCGGTACGGACCGGTTGACTGATTGACCGCAGCGTGGCGCCTTCGTGCTTCCCCGATTCGCTCTCGTACAATCGGGTCCACGCTATCGATCGTGTTTCAAACATATCAAGAATACGCTTACATTCAAATCCAATTGTTTTCACCTTTACAAACACCAAGTGTCAAGTGTCCCTGGTTAAGGCGCTTAGTTGAAGATGCCCTCCATGGTCATGGGTTCGAGCCTCATCAGACCGGTTTTGTTTTCCTTTTGCAAACTTCAACTATTTTCTATTTTTTTTATATTTTTTTATTTAATATTTTCATTCATTTTAATTAATTTCAATAATTTTTATCATGCATATAAAAACACCAAAAAATATTTTTCTTTTGCATTATTTTAAAATGTTTATTTAATTTCTAAAATTAAAAATATTATTTTGCATGCATATTTAATTTAATTGTTAATTTATCATTTAAATCACCTTTTAATTGATTTTAATTATTAAATTAACTCCAAAAATCCCAAAACTTATTTTAGGATATTAATGTTATTTCCAGATCAAATATTTTTCTCATTTAAAATTATCATTTTTGCTAACATTTTTCTCTTGTTCGATTTCTTTGAATTTCCGATTTCTCATCTTTTCACAAAGTTATCTTGTTTTATTTATTTCTTTTATCGCTTTTCTTTTTCCAATTATGTAATTGCTCATGGGATGTAATAGCTTAATTAGGGCTTTTATTTTCCGTGATTTTAAATTATGTATCCGCCAAAGCCATGTAATAGAGGATTTATCTTTCCGCACTTTATATTCCCGCATTTTAATTTTCGCACCCTATGAACCGCTAGTAATTAGGCATGTATGGCAAGACTAAAATCATAGCTCACTCTAATTTTCAAGATAACATGAATCAAATCAACACACTCTTTTCACACATGCACCCCTTAGGGTAATTCTCTCTCCTTTACTTAATTCAAATGGTCATGTCCTCGAACGTAGAGGTATTCTAGCATTGTTGCCTTCAAAACAATCATCGTCCCTTCGATACAAAGATCATAAGACCCACGATGTCGCCACGAATACATGATCTTGACCTCGATTGTCGCCACGAAAATGATGATAGTCCTTCGAATGTGCTAGGATACTTCCTACAAGTTGCTTTCTATGACCATACGATGTCCCTTCGAATGTCCCGCTTACATCCAACAAATAGAGTTACCTACCAACTAATGGTATGGATAGCGCTATTCTAAAGGAATGTAAAATAACACGAAACGACCAATTCTGAGTAGGTAATAAGACTTTTAGTTGCTTGCTCTATCAAAATTCTTTTCACACCACACACTTTTGTCAAAGTTCAAACTCTTTCAAAACGAAACATTTCCGAACACTTTGTATACATTCCTACATGAATCATTACAAAGTCAAAGCGAAATTCCTTTTCCAAACATTTTTGTCAAACACACATAAAGCATAATTTTAAAGTGATCTAAGAGCAACTAAGAGCCCGTAGATAACTACGGATGGAAAGGGGGTGCTAATACCTTCCCTTTTCATAACCTTCTCCCTTACTCAGAGAATCTAACGAAGGTCTTTTTCTGTACTTTTTACCTTCCCTTAATTGGATAAAAGAAAAGTCGGTGGCGACTCTTGCTACCCGCACATTTGCGATACAAAAACCTACAAAGTCAGTTCACCGTGTTACAACTGCGATCATTAATTGCTACAATTCTTTATGGATGCAGATGCCGAGTTTTCCTCTTAGATTTTCTAATTGATTTGCATCTAGGGCCTTGGTGAAAATGTCTGTCAACTATCTTTCAGTAGTTACATGTTCTAATGCAACTATCTTGTCCTCAACAAGCTCTCTTATAAAGTGATGGCGGATATCGATGTGCTTTATTTTTCTGTGTTGGATAGAATTCTTTGATATAATATAATGTCATGACATCTTGTTGGATATCTTGTCACAATATAATGTCATGACATCTTGTTTTACATTGTATTATGTCAGCATTTGTTTCATCCAAACAAGCTGAGAGCAACTACTTCCTACAACTATGTATTCAGCTTCAGCAGTAGATGAGGAGACAAAATTTTATTTCTTTCTAAACCATGAAATAACATTATTTCCCAAAAATAAGCATCCTCCTGATGTGTTTTTTCTGTCATCGGCACTTCTTGCCCAATCAGCGTCACGGTATCCACTTAGAACATAGTTGGATCCATGAGCGTATAACATGGCATAATCAGATGTTTCATTCACATATTTTAGTATTCTCTTTACTTGATTAATATGGCTCATTTTGGGTTCAGCTTTATATCTAGCACAGACTCCAACAGCAAAGGCAATTTCCGGCCTGCTAGTTGTGAGATAAAGTAGACTATCTATCATACTCCGATAGATACTTTGATCTACACTTACACCTTTTTCATATTTAGATAACTTCAGATGTGTATGAGCAGGTGTTCTTTTGTGACTTGCATTCTCCATTTTCCACAAGAAGTTCATTTAGTCTTTCATACCAAGCTCTTGGAGCTTATTTCAATCCATATAGAGTTTTCCTCAACTTGTACACATGGTTAGGCAGTGTTCGATCAACAAATCCCTTTGGCTGTTCCACATAGACTTCCTCATTGAAGTAGCCATTTAGAAAGGCATTTTTCACATCCATCTGAAATAGCTTAAACTTTAGGACGCAGGAAACTCCCAGTAGTAGTCTGATTGATTCAAGGCGAGCTACATGAGCAAAGTTTCATCAAAATCAACTCCTTCGATTTGAGTGTATCCTTGAGTAACTAGTCTTGATTTATTTCTGGTGATCACACCTTCTTCATCAGATTTGTTCTTGTATACCCATTTTGTTCCAATTACATTGATTCCTTATGGTCTTGGAACTAGATCCCAAACTTCATTTCTCTTGAACTGTTCTAGTTCTTCTTGTATAACATTAATCTAGAATTCATCTTTTAATGCTTCGTTTAAATTCTTAGGCTCAAATTTTTAGACAACGCAGGAGTTTGTTATGACTTCTCTTGACCTGGTGTTGACTCCTTTGTTTGGATCTCCTATGATCAGCTCCTTAGGATGATCTTTCTGAATTCTGATAAAGGGTCCTTTGTTGACTTGACCATTTTCAGGTTCTTTGTTATTTGTAATAGAGTCCTTGTTTTCATATGTAGTATCTACTGGAGTGCCATCTAGGGATGTTTCAAAACTTCCTAAGATATCATCTTCCTCATTCCATCATTTATCTTAAACAACAATATTTATGGACTCCATCATTACATTAGTTCTAGAGTTAGAGACTCTATAGGCTCTGCGTTTGTATAGTATCCCAGAAATATTCCTTCACCATTCTCTGGATCCATCTTCCTCATATGTTCACGATCAGCTAAGATATAACATTTACTTCCAAGGACATGAAAGTATTTGACAGTAGGTTTTATTCCCTTCCATGTTTCATATATAGTAGCTGAGGTATCTTTTCTCAAAGTTACTCTATTGTGAATATATCATGCAGTATTCACGGCTTCAACCCAAAAGTGGTAAGGTAACTTCTTAGCATGAATCATTGATCTAGTATATTCTTGGAGGATTCTATTCTTCTGTTCCGCAATCCCATTTTGTTTAGGAGTAATGGGAGAGAAGAATTCATGGTTGATCCCTTTAGAAGATCAAAACTCAGCAAATTTGCTGTTTTCAAACTCCTTTCCATGATCACTTCTGATTCTGATCACCTAAATATCCTTTTCTTTTTGGAGCCTTTGGCGGAGATCTTTGAATACATCAAAGACTTCAGTTTTATCCCTTATGAAGCTCACCCAGGTGTATCTAGAATAGTCATCCACAACCACATAAGCATGTTTCTTTCCACCGAGACTTTCCACCTACATTGGTCCCATTAAGTTCATGTGAAGAAGTTCTAGGACTTTTGATGTAGTGAGATGTTGGACCTTCTGATGTGAAGACTTAGTTTGCTTTCCAATTTGGCATTCTCCACATACTCTTCCTTCTTCAATTTTAAGCTTTGGAATTCCTCTCACTGCTTCCATATAGATGATTCTTTTCATTCCCTTTAGATGCAAGTGTCCCAACTGTTGATGCCACGGTTTAACTTCATCTTCTTTGGCTGGAGAGCATGTGGAAGAAAATCTTAAGTCTTCAAATATCCATAAGTAACATTTATCTTTTGATCTGACCTCTTTCATCACAGCTTCATTGTAATCCGGTGACAAAATTGACTTGTTTCTTTTGCGTTTTATCAAAAATGTTGCGGATAGCAAGAGTCGCCACCTACTTTTCTTTTATCCAATAAAGGAAAGGTGAAAAGAACAGGAAATAGCTTTTATCGATTTTGAGTACGGGAGGCAATTATGAAAAGGGAAGGTATTAGCACCCTTTCCATCCGTAGTTATCTACGGGCTCTTAATTGCTTAGCTCACTTTTGAAAATTTTCTTTCTGTGTGTGTGTGATTTGAATAGTATTTTGAAAAGTATTGAAAAATATTTCATTTTGACTTCGTAGTAACCTGCTCTCAGAATCGTTTTGGCCATTGTATGTCCACTAGAATGAGTACTGAAAGTTCCTTCATGCAACTCTTCCATAATTCGTCCAGCTGTCTTCTGACCTACACACCGGAGTAGGGCAAAGTTGTGGTTGCGTTTGAATAAGATGTCGTTACTGAGAAAGAACTTGGCAGCGAATTTTCTTAGGAACTTCTTATCATTGAAATATTCCCCCTCGGGGCATTCTTGAGCCTCGAGATACCTTTTTACTTCGTAGAACTGAGGTTTTTCCTCTACTCCTTCAGTATCAAGTTCACAATAATATGTCGGTTCGTCTAGTCTTTCAATAGTAATCTGAGGAGCTTCATTGTCCCATATGACTTTGAACATAAATGACATGGTAGCCAGTGTATCTTCCAACAGATTCAACACATGTTCTCAATACGAAATGAGATTCAAATGTTTTTTATCCCATTCGCCCATAATCTGACTAATTACCAAAGCTGAATCCCCATATAGTTGTAGGAATTTGATCCTCAAGTCAATAGAAGATTTGATACCCATAATGCATTTTTTGTATTCAACCATATTATTGGTGCAATATAAACATAACCTAGCGGTGAAAGGTGTATGGTCGCCTTTGGGAGATATGATTACAATGCCAATACCATTGCCAAGTGAGTTAGAAGCTCCATCAAAGACCATGGTCCATCGGGATCCTGGCTCAGGTCCAGGCTCTTCGCAATCAGTGACTAACATGATATCCTCGTCTGGGAACTCAAAATGCATAGACTGGTAGTCATCTACGGCTTGATGAGCCAATTGATCAGCTATTGTACTTCCTTTGACCGTTTTTTTAGTAGTATACTGAATGTCGTATTCTGTTAAGATCATTTTCCATCTTACTATTCTTCCGGAGAGAGCATGTTTCTCAAATATGTATTTTATCGGATCCATTTTACAAATCAATAAGGTAGTGTGATTCAACATATACTGTCTTAGTCGGCGAGCAGCCCAAGCCAAAGCGCTTCAAGTTTTCTCGAGCCGTAAGTATCTTGTTTCACAGTTAGTAAACTTTTTGCTAAGGTAGTATATTGCATACTTTTTTCGACCAAACTCATCATGTTTCCCTAACAAACACCCCATCTAATACTATTAAGTACATGATTGGAGGTCTTCCTTCAACTGGTGGCATCAGAATTGGAGTTTTTTGAAGGTACTCCTTGATTTTGTCAATAGAAGTCTGGAAATCGTTATTCCATTCTACTACTTGATTTTTCTTCAGTAACTTGAAGATTAGCTCACATGTAGCAGTTAAATGTGCAATGAATCTGGCGATGTAATTCAGTCGTCCTAAGAAACCTCTGACTTTCTTCTTAGTGCGGGGAGCTGGAATTTCTTGAATAGCCTTAACCTTAGCGGGGTCAACTTCAATACCTTTACCACTGACAACGAAACCCAAGAGTGTGTCGAATATGACTCCAAAGGTACATTCGTTCGAATTCAGTCTCAATCTGTATTTCTACAACCTATCAAACAACTTACGTAAATGATCAAGATGTTCTTCTTTAGTTTGTGACGAGCTATCATGTCGTCAACGTAGACCTCTATCTCGTGGTGAATCATATCATAGAATAAAGCTATCATAGCACAGTGATATGTTTCCCCAGCATTCTTCAACCCAAATGGCATGACCTTGTAATAGAAAGTGCCCCACTGTGTAATGAAAGTAGTCTTTTCAATGTCTTCGGGAGCCATTTTGATCTGATTGTAACCGGAGAAACCATCCATGAAAGAGAAAACCTTGTGTTGAGCGGTGTTGTCAACCAGGACATCGATATGTGGAAGTGGAAAATCGTCTTTCGGGCTCGCCTTATTCCAATCTTGATAGTCTACGCACATACGCACTTTTCCATCCTTTTTAGGTACTGGTACCATGTTCACAACCCACTGTGGATAAGAAGTAATGACTAAGAAACTGATATTAAACTGCTTCATGAGTTTGGCTTTAATTTTCTGACATCTGTGACGACACGGTGAACTTTCGCTGCCATGGAGAAAACCTTCTTTCTGGTAGTCGGTACCAAATGTCGATAGCTAAACCCGGCATATCTTTGTAAGACCAAGCAAAATCTCAATGTAATCTCGCAGATCCGGATCAATCTTTCCTTAACACTATTCTCAAGACCGCCCTATCTTGCTTTCTTTTTGTCGCTTATTTAGATCGACAACCTTGACTTCTTCATGCGATCGTGATAGCCCTTTCCTCTTGTAGTAGTCCGAAAGTTCTCCCGAACTTCACAATCTTCTTTCGCCTTCGCTTGGTAGATCGGATTATCATGCAATAGCGTAGTCGTTATCAATGGGATCTAGAGTGAATATGGATTTGCATTTTATTACGAGGGTGTGTGTAAGAACACATGGCTTTTTAAAAGGTGATGAAGTAAAAAGAAAGACAGATAGAACAATATTTGAATGTAAAAGTCCAATGAGATATTGAATGAAAATATGCGAATGACAAATAATAACCCTCACAAATGAGTCATTGTGCCCCGGGCAAGGCACTAGGCTTAACGTCTTATTATTCAAAGCTATAAAGCGAAAAAAAGCATAAAATAGAAAAACCAATTACTCATGTCCAAAGGAGATTGGCATAACATCCTTATTCGTCCAATTGTCGAGTCCATCGCTGAGAGTTGGTAATATCCAGTTGTTGATGTCAAAGTCACCATCATCGTCTTCTATAGCATGAACTCCATTCTTGTTGATGCGGAATGGAGGCCCACCAGCACATTCGTGGCGTATCATTTTCTAACCTTTGGAGGTGAATCCTAAACCAATCTTGTTAGATTTGAATAATAAATCGGGTAGCTGACCCCAAACAGTACAACCTCCTTCTTCAACTACAGCTCTGGCGTCCTTCAGCGAGGCCATCTTCGGTGGAACTCTAGTAATCTTAGGAGTGACAGCAACATTAACAGGAATGACTCGTGGAATTACTTCTAAAGCTTGAATGATTGCAGATGGCTTACCATATATTCTTCTTCTCCGTATACTGTAATGATCTCCCCCTTATTTGGGTACTTCAACTTTTGATGCATGGTAGAGGTAACAACCCCTACCCCATGTATCCAAGGGCGTCCGAACAGGAAAGAATAAGCTGGACAAATATCCATCACAAAGAAAGTAGAATCAAAAGTCTGGGAACCTACTTTGATCGGCAGATTGAGCTCTCCATGTACTGTTATGTCCGAACCATCAAAATATCTTACGATTATGTCACTGGGTTTCATCACCACTTCTTCAACATCAAGTCTTTCGAGAGCACTCTTCGATAGGATATTTAGAGCAGATCCAATGTCCACCAACACATGAGACAACGTAATTCCCTTACACTCTATAGATATGTGTATGGCTTTGTTGTGTTTTCTTCTGATAGGAGTTAAATTAGCATCAGAAAAGCCCAAGCCATTTTCTACGGTCAGGCTAGCAATACAACTTTTGAATTGGTCAGTAGAAGTGTCTTGCGGTATGTGAACATTCTTCAAAAACTTCACCAAGGCTTTAGCATGATCCTCATAATAGAGCAATAGTGCTAGCATGGAAATCTTAGATGGGGTTTGTCCCAACTGCTCCACAATATTGTAGTCGCTTTTCTTAATGATCTTTAGGATTTCCTCCATCTCTTGCTTGGAGGTATCTTCAGAAAATTCCTTTGGTACTTCCGTCTGAACTGGTTGAGTCACTTTCTCTTTTCCTCGACCCTTGGGGGTTGGATCAACAGTTGGAATATGGACTGGTGCAATAGTGTCTTTTGGAGGAGAGATATCTGGAGAAAACACTCTTCCGGTTCTGGTTAGCTTGCTTGATCCGGTAATATTATCGACATCTGGACTAATGGCTTCAACCGTATTGTCCTCGATGGCCAATGGCTCTTGCTTGACGCCATGGTAGTAGACTTCGGCTCCATAATTCCAAGGTATAGCTTTCTCATATGAATATGATACTGGTCTGGGTGAGGTAATAAATAGAGGTGTCACTCTAGGTGTAGGGTTGACATAAGTGATCCTTATTGTGTTCACATCAACATATTCTTCGGGATAGCCATCATATCCCCATCTGGTTGCTTTGATGTCTTCAATTGCAATCTTGTAGCTTTCAGGGGCGGTATATTTCACCATGAAATTAAATTTCCCACTTGGTTTCCCAAGGTATCCCATACTTCTGGTATGGCTTCGCTTACATTTTCGATTTTCAAGTTCTTGGAAACATCTTCGCACAAACTCTCTACATACGGAGCTTTCATGAATAGCACTTCTCGATTTTCTATCAGGCGTTGAACACCTCTCTTCAACCAGGCATATCCATTGGGCTCAGACGTACAGTAATGGCAGTTGTCAAAACATCCTGGAAATAAACCGGCTTGTAGAAAATTATTCTTAACAGTCATTAAGGGAGAGGTTAACTCATTCACAACAAAGACATTAGAGTTTTTTTTAATGGTGTTGGTACTCTTGCCATGATCGGGCATCGGTGCGTTGATCACATATGGGGTTTTGACATGAGGGTCAAATTCAATTTCCTAAGCTTCAATCATGTCTTGGATCTTGTTCTTTAAGGCCCATCAGTTGTTGGTGTCGTGCCTGGGCTATTGGAGTGGTATGCACACCTTGCATTTAGGTTGTACTTCAGAGAGGATGTATTGACATGCTGAGGAGGATCTTTCAAAGTAATCATCTCTGCTTTCAACATGTGTTGTAATGCTTGAAACAACGGCATGTTGATCTTTGTATACTGTCTTCTTGGCGTGTTTTGTCTATGCGTGATGTCTTGTTGAGGTTGCAATGGTGTGGGATTAGAGATCAGAACTTCCCCTACAGATTGCTGGCGATCACCTTTATCACAGTTCTTCTGACCATACACAACATTGGCTTCTTTCTTCCCACCAAAAGATCTCTTCGCAACATTTGAAGATGTCTCGACTTGAATCTTTCCATTGTTGATTCCTGCTTCAATACGTTCGCCTGTCAGTATCAGCTCGTTGAATCCGGCTGAAGAGTTTCCAATCAGATGATTTGAAGAATGGGCCTATCAGTGTTCCCATGAACATGTCAACCAATTCCCTATTAGACAAGGGTGGCGGAACTCTGCCTGCTAGATCTCTCCATTTTTGGGCATACTCTTTGAACTTCTCATCACGGCCCCTAGACATATTCTGCAGTTGCATACGGGTTGGTGCCAATTCAGCATTGTACCGGTATTGCTTGTAAAAATCATCTGCTAAATCATTCCAGGTATGAATATGAGTATTCCCTAGCTGGTAATACCATTCTAACTAAGCTCCAAACAGACTCTCTTGAAACAAATGCATCCATAATTTCTTGTCAATAGTGTGTGGTTGAATCTTCTGAATAGGACTTCAGATGAAGCTTCGGACAAGAAATTCCATAAATCTTAGCAAAAGTAGGAATTGTGAACTTGCAGGGAATGACCACTGCAAGAACCAAACTTAAGTCATCAAAATTCAATCCTGGCATTTTCAGAATTTCCACATCATTCAGACGATCTTCAAGTTGCTTATACTTCTCATTGTCAGGAGGATACTGCTCGCTCATATAGTCTTCTCCTTCTTCTTCTTGAGACCCATGATGGCTTCCTTCATTGTCCTTGACACTTCCTTCAATTTCTCCGCTCTTTTCTAAGAATTTAAGATTTCTGACTACCTTGACTAGACCTCTGGACCTTCTTCCCAAGTTGAGAATGCCATATACTTTCTTCTTCCTCTTGGTGATGAGCTCTTTCAGATCTTTCTTCCCTTGGGAAAAGTTGGTGAACATCTCTTGGAACTGAGCATTCTGAGCCTGGATATCTTTGACAGTTTATGCGAGAGCCATTTCGGCTGAAATAAACAGCGGATGAATAAGAAAACCAGTCTTCAAAGTACTTATTATGAAATGACATGCTATGATATGCAATGTTATGCTATGAAATGTTTTCAAGGACTTTGGGAATTTAAATTTGATAAACAAACAAGAACGAACTTTTTATTAGTTTGAGTAGTGAATACAAAAGAAAGTTCAAGTACAAAAGTGAAACTCCTAGTGTTTAGGCCTCCCATGGGCGCTTCCTCTTTGTGTTGACATAGGTGTTAATTCTCTATTCCTCGTGAAGTATCATCGTTAGCTCCAACACTCTTTTCTCGCTTGCATAGCACTGGGCTTCAAATGTATCCCTTTCTTCTATAAGTTTAATCCAGGATCTCTTCAATTCTTCGAAATCAGTAGGCATGTATGGATAGAGAATGGTATAAGGTTCATCACCTTCGACAACAAGTTCCATAATTATTGGTATAATGGCAGCATATGGCATCAAGATATTTTGAGCGCGAGCCCGCATCCATTTGAGGTAAGGTTCCCAAGGAATGGAATTTTTATGCCCCAAAGTCTTAGTATCAGTTTTTTTCACCATGCCCCAAGCATGCACAAATATTTGATGGTAACCTTGGAGATCGTTGTCATAGTCAAATACAATACCTTGAATAAGCTAGAGAAGGATTGTAAGTGATACCTCCCCTTATGCCAAGGAGTGGTACATTAGGGAATTCTCCACAACGCTCAATGAAAGTGAAGTCCTTTTGAGAGTAGAGACACCAATGGATATATGAATGAGAGAGTGACATTGTTATACCCCAAAATTTTCCCTCTTATTTTTCAAGTCAATACACATCTTCATACTCAAGAGCTCCTCAAGCGTTGACCAGATGAACCCTCTCCTAAGCAGTCAACCAACAACTAGGGTTTTGATTATCTTAAGTCAAAAATGGTTTATATTTCCTCAAGTAAACATAATTCCTCCCGTTTATTTTTCAAGTCAAGTTTCAAGCCTCATAGCTCAAGGTTGCTCAGTCAATTGCTCAGATGGTTGAAATTCAATTGTATTGGACAAAAAGTCAACTGTGGTCAACATATAGTCAAACTTCATCATTTTTAGTCAACATCAATATTTTGAAGTTACCTTCATAATTTGATCAAGGGTTGATCATGGTTCATCAAGAAAATCAAAGAACTGATCAAAAGTCAAAGTTTCTAAATTAGGGTTTTTGGATAAAAGTCAACAAAACTTTGACCAGGCATAACTTTCACATACTTTATCAAAAAAATTTCAACCAAAGCTCATTTTGAAGGGAACTAAATTCTCTACAACTTTGTGTCTCACAAGCTTTGCCTAAAAATGCTTCATTTGAAAGTTATGGATCAAGATATTATGGGTCCTTCTAAAAGTCAACAAAAAGTCATCTTTTTCCAAAGACGTGTACATGATCATGGAAGCTTCAATGAAGATGAAACCAAAAGGATCATTTAGAGGACATCTTAGGATTTCTAAAAGGTCCAAGAACACTCTCAAATGATAAAAATTGAGCAAGTTATGGTTTGAGCAAGTTTGGAAATTTTGAAGAAATGCAGGAAGGAAATATTGGTCAATCTTGAAAATTTTCCAAAGGGGCCTTGGTTTTTATGATCTGAACTTATTTCTAGTGTGGCCCATTACCTCTAATATCAATTACACTCCCTCCTTATATTTATTTTATTTATATTTGAATTAAATCATTAAAATTCAATTTTAATTAAAATAAAATGCTAAGACAAGGTACAACGCATGTGGGCTTGATGTCCAAGTTTCTTGAGGTCCAAGATAGTCCAAGCAAGCTGGTAAAACGCATTGCATATGATTGAAACAAATTTGGAAGCTTTTTCATGCAAATTGGAAAGACTTGAAATCAAATATTTTGCACATTGAATGCAATATAATTTCTCTCAAGTTTAACCTAATTCTCTTGCGCTATAAATACACAACACATTCAGACATCAAAAAAGACGAATTTTGGCTGCCATAAAGCTAGGGTTTTGGTTCAAAAATATCAAGAAAACTTTCACCATCGAGTTTCAAATTCCAGCCAGTTCCAAGCAATTCCAAGCACTGATTCGTGCTCCTACAGTAACATAGAGTAAGTATGGATCAAAATCCATGGCGAAAACTTCATGAATCGCATGCTTCATAAACTCCGATTGCATCATATTTATGAAATTCATATTTTGAGTTTTATCGTATTTTTGCATGAACTAACAATTAGAATCGTTTCCGAAGGTTCATTAGAGCAGATTAGAAAAATCGTAGCGAGTTTTCAATGGACGAAACATGATCAGCCATTGTGAGGGAATAATCGTTTGCAAGCTTCGAACTACTAGTTGCAGGAACTTTAAGACCAAACTGATCCCACCATTGAACTCGTAACCCTTGATTCAGGGGGGTAGAGTCCCCCTTAACCATTTATTTGCTTTATTTTGCAGGTTTGGAAGCTTAAATCGCCAGAGAAGATGATCGTAGCTAGGGCTCCGGCGTTCCTTCGGCCTTTGACCTTTTGACCATGGTGTGGCGTATTTTGATTCATCCATTCAAACACGAGGACCCCACCAACGCGCGTTTTGGTTTAAAACTGATTTCTAGAAGTTTTTATCACTTATATACTTATGATTTCAGTAATACTAATGGATGTATAGCCACCCCAGTCGCAACCCATGTGTGCGCTAGTCCCTACCCTCTATCAGGTCGCTGGTTCGAACCTGCGTTTTGCCAAATTTTTCCATATATTTTTTTTGTAGGGAACGTTTATCTATTTCCAGGGTGAATACTATGACATCAGTGGCGCATGGCTGAGTGGCTAGGTTTTTTGCCAATGACTTCAGGGGCGTGGGTTCGAGCCCAGGAAGTGTCATTCTTATTTTTTAACTACTAATTTCCTTTCAATTTCTAACAATTTTTTCATTTCTTATTTTATTTTCTTTCAAAAAAATTTTGATACAACAAAAAACCCTAAAAAATATTTTTGTTTTAGATTTAGGTTTAAAATTTTTTTAATTAATTTAAGACACAAAAATATTTTATTTTTCTCATCACTTTTAATTATTTTCATAATTAATTTCAAATTAACTTAGAATTAGGGTTTTCTTAATTAAAATCGATTTATAAAAAACTTATAAAATGTTTCCTTTTAGCAATTAGGTTTTAAGATTCTCCTAACATTTAAAATGTTCTTTTCTTATTTATTTATTTCTTTTCCGCATTTAAATTCTAGAAATCAATGTATAGGTTACAACGTTATATTTGTAACAGCGTAGATTTAATTTCTCGCAATTTACTTTCCGAACCTCTAATAATGTAACTGCCCCAAAGCCTTGTAATAGCGTAGGGATTACTTTCCGCAATTTTACTTTCCGCGCCACTTATAAACTGTCTAGATACACTGCTTAGATGTATGACTAATACGATTGTATGTCAAGACTAATCAATCAATCGTAGATCACCTTTAATTCAAAGATAACATATCTGAATTGAATCACTATGTCACACACTTGCACCCCCTTAGGGTATCCTCTCTTGTTTCCTACAATAATAAAATGGCCCCTCCAACGTAGGGGTACCATTAGCAAATGTCTCTCGATTCAAAAATCATCATGTAGATCATAGTCCCTCGATGACCGATTGTTGCTTAAGAATATATGATCTCGCCCCTCAATGTGGCTTTATAATAAATGATGATCGTCCCCGAATCACAAGGTATTGTTCAAGAATGGTGACGCATCGAGGATGCGAACGTGAGTTCGGATCTTCGCACGCAACGCATTTAAATCTTTGATTTGTTTATAAAGATGTCAGCGAGCATCAAGCTTTATTATTTTCAACACAAGAAAGATGATTTAATGATTATGAAAAGGGAAAGTCAAATACCCTCAATTGATATTGTATGCGAAGAATTAGCGCAAACTAGACATAACGCATCGGGGAGATTCCGAGTAAGGGGATTGTTATAAAGGAATAGATGGAGCACCCTAAATATATATATATTCACAGCCTTTATATATGAATACATTTGATATGTCAGGTGTTTTAATTGCTATTTCTATGATTGGGAAAGTTTCTCCGATTTTAAGAAACAGATTATGTGGGATTCTAGGTTTTGTTATTATTGTGCTCGCAAAGATCCGTGGATCTTCTCGCATACATATCCCCAGTGGGAATCGTAGCATTTGTAGCCCTGGATCCATGTGGTTCTATGGTTTGTTTGGTCCGAGGAGATAGAAATTTGCTCGCAAGGATGAGACCTCAGGCTTCACGTGATTCTCAAAAGGATGTGAGAAAGTCGTAGCAATCGTAGTCTCCACTTATGCTAGTGGAAAGCAACGATGTTAGTAAGAGATGCATAAATGTCATCTTAATGAAAAATGTATCTAATCTATTTCATCACATACATTTTTGAAAAGTTTGATTGATTAAAATCTTTCGTCAGTAAGTATTAGGTGTTTTGCTTCGAGTGCAAGTTACTACCACTTACATGTTTAAGAAAGATGTTTCAAAAGATGATTGATTCTTTTAACTCGTAAGTATGGGTGTTTTGTTTGGTGTACAAGCCGCTACCACTTACATTTAAGAGATGTTTTTGTTTGAAAATAGTTTGAAAAGAATTTGAAAAGTTTTGAAAAGTTTTTGATCAGATGTGACGAATGGATGAGATACTCTTCCATAGAGATGATAGATGTCTAAACTTCAGGAGAAATTGATTGATTAAAGGGATGCTTTTAAGAAGCCCATGGGTCCTGTATTGTTAGCCCAAGAGGAGGCATTCCGAGGGTCATCGGTCATCGAGGGTCCTTGTATTAAGCCCAAGAGGAAGCTATAGGTATGGTCTTTGGCTCGAAAGGGATTTCACCGAGAAACCATCCTTTTCTCGAATAAGAGCAATTTCACCGGAAATTTTACTGGGAATTTGAAAGTGATTTCACCGAAACCATCCTTCGTGGTTCTATCTTAGCTGGTGATTCTTTGTATCGAAGCCCACAGGTGAGGTAAGAGATTTCGTCTTTCATTGTATGATGCCCAAGATAAGGCTAAACTCAATGAGGAGTTCTTTGAACGAAGCCCAAGAGGAGTCGACCTGTGGGAGTGTTGTCTTATACGGCTTCCAAGCTGAGGCTAACTCTCTGGGGAGAGTTTCTTTGTATAAAGCCCAAGAGAAGGTCACACACGCCGGGATAAGTTATCTTGTATGGCTAAGCGAGGCTAAACTCAACTCGTGATGAGTTGTCTTATATGGGTTCCCAAGAGGCTAAACTCGGGAAACCTATTGATTAATCTAATTGTTATGTTATTATTAGACGTTTGTATAAACAAAGTGGTAAAGTATGTGTGTGTGTGTGATATGTATTCACAGAGTTTATGAAGGAAATATAAACAATGTATGATGTTTATTTACAACAGTTTATGAAATATAAACAAGTGTTTGTGAAACGAACGCTTAAAACCCAGCGAACTTGATTATTCATAAGTTTGCACTGTACAAGGAAATGAATATGTACACGAACGAGTATTTATGCATGTGGAAAGATGGATGTACATAGGAGGGTTGGACTTACACCCAGAGGGAGGCCCATTGATTTGAAAGCGCCAGGAATAATGCTCCTTCAATACCAATGGTATTCAAGTAAAATGCATGTATGAAACAAATGATTGATCAAAGTTTATCTCAGAAAAGTATTTTCAAAAGAAAGAGGTATATTATGTACAGATAATAAGTTTTGAAAGAAGTATCTGTTATGTACAGTATAAAAGTTTGTATGTGTTTGGAAAGTTTTTGATATGTACAAAGAAATATTATGTACATAAAAGAATGTTATGGGACTTACACCGTGATGGAGGCCCATTGGTTAAAAGGAAATTTTACTCAGAAGAATTCTTCCTTTAGAACCAATGGATCTGGTGTATAGACAAACGAATGAAAACAAACGAAAGAAATTTGTTTATGTTTGAATATTAACAATGATAATTTGAGTATGTACAAGTAAAACTAAATATGTACATAAAGGATTGGGACTTACACCATAAGGGAGGCCCATGATCGATCGAGAAATTCGAGAAAGAACGAATTTGTTTTATCGTTTTAAATCGGATTGATCATGGTAAAAGATGCAAGTTTGATGAAATGTTTTGAAAAATTATTTGAAAATGTTTTGAAAATGTTTTGAAATATGAGGTTGATGTATGAAAAGTTTCGAAAAAAATCGGAAGTCGAAAACTTGAAAAATTCACCTTTTAAGGAGGTTTGAAAAGTGTTCAGAACGTCGTTTTCGGCTCGATTAAAAATTAATCAGATGAAAGTTTTTTTCTAAAAATTTTTGCATTATCACAAAATAGATGTATTTATTGACAAGTGTTTAAAAAATCATCTCAAAATGAGAAGTTTTGATTGGTCAAAAAAATGTTGAAAGTTTGATAAAAAAACATGAAAATATGACAAGTTTGTAAAAAATTTGGTCTTCCGGGTTTCGAACCCATGACCGAAGGGGCACGGCAGAAAGAACTAAGAGGCAAGCAGACAACCACTAGGCCAAACGCTTTGAGGTGTTAGTGGATTAAAACACGGTAGACAAGGCGCGTTGGATTGTTTGAATTTTGAAATGAAGAACACCAAGAACACGCTGCCAGCTTCCGTTCATGTTTTGATTTTCGAATCACAAATTCAACCTAAAATCTTTGTTTCTCAACCAAATCGAGTGAAATAAACATCAAACTTGACTCGGTTTTGCACCACGAATACGAATATGCTTGTTAATTTTATTTATTTTAAGCCTATCATGTTTGGATTTCTCGAATCGTGGATGAACCCTAAAACCCATTTTTCAAATTAAATGATGTATTGTTTATGATTGTTTGATTTTATTGAGGGCTAATGGTCGTTATTAGTGCAGAAAACGAATGGCCAAGAGTTTTTGTCAAAAGAATCAAGGAATCATGAGAACCATGTTCGTGTTTATACTTGGAAAAGTGAAGATCGAAATCGATGCTAGAGTGTTTCCAATGGTTGTTTCTTGATCACTTAAGCACCAGCGGCCTCTAGGGATGATGTATGAGTGTTTAGAACTTCATGAGCATGCTTGACTCTACTCAAGTCCACCCGCACAGCTGAAAACAAAACCGAAAATGATGTAATCGTGTTACAATAGATGTTATTGTTTGGATCACCATATGATGTTCATGGAAGGTGTATGGATGATCAAAACTCCAAGGAATCAAACCAAGCTTCAGCTTGATCATATATAGCTAGATAAGTTTGAAAATGCAAAATGAAAATTGATTTTATCTTGAATTCAGTTTGATTTTAAGCTTGTAACAAGTTTGATAGCGATTCTGAAACATGTTGGACACCAAAGATCATCATGTTTTCAATTGATTTTCAAAAATGCTATGTTTGGCAATTTTGCTCTATGATACTTGATTTTCAAGAAAAGAATGAAAGCATGGATTTTTGTATTGTTTTTGGTGTGGTTTGAGCTTGAAATGTCATCCTTTTATAGGCAACAAGTTCTGAAATGTTAGGCAAAGAAGGACAAGCTTTTGGTGATTCAAAGATAACTTAGAGGGCAAGAATGACAATTTACCAAAAAAGGAAACTTCCTTTTTTCACCATGTGCCCAATTTTTACAATTTGATCCAATCCTCTCAATTATCACCTCTAATTGATATTTATCAGTTCATCCATCCACTTAAGTAAGGTTAGAAAGCTTCTGATGAAGAAATCACAAAATGACCTATAATTTGATGTTCAATTTTGAAAATCAGTTTCATGAGCCTTATGATTTCAATTTCAAA
>CM038792.1:292750512-292785659 GCA_021764765.1 Vicia sativa
ATTAACGGATCAAAATCTTCGGATGCGCTGATCACGAATACTGCTTAATCTCATCACGAAGACCATTCTCGAACTTGATACATTTGGAAAATTCTCCATACGCATCGTTAGGGTAATGAGCATAATACGCCCTAACTTCGGCAAACTTGAAGCATACTGCTTGGCAGTCTTGTTGCCACCTTGAGTTCGAAACTCAATCTCCTTCTTACCTCGGCGTCCTCGAGAAAATACGTCCTCGAGAAAAACTCTTGAACGGCCAAATCGGTGCAACACCATCTTCTTCGATTCGATTACGGTGCAACCAGCTGATCATCAACTTCCTCGGCTAACATGTGAGTTCCATATCTCACCTTGACCCCTCACCGCGGTCGATCACTCACGAGATCCTCTCGATCTCCTTCAACCATGAGCACCTTGGGATCATGTGCCCCAGACAATGGAGATTATTCCTCCGAAAATTCCCGAATTGTCGGTGGCCTGATCCGCGACTCCCTGCTTGGTTCCCTCCGAGCACTCGGCCAACATTCCCAAAGCCTCGACTATGGCATCATCATTCCTTCCGTTACCTCTTGGGTCATTTGTTCGTAACAAGACAAAACAATCTACATCAACACACAGTATCGGCGGGTGTCCTTGCACTGATCGCGTACTAAAGGGATAACGACACGAGACAGGGCCAGAGCTAACTCACGATACCCTTTGTAACACGTCTAAATACCCGAAATATATTAATTAAATTAACATTTAAATCATCTTTGATCGAGTTTAACACGGTAATCGCGGGATGTCACAATTAATAGGTAAAAATAAAAACTTCATTCAAGCGGTGGCCATGCTACGCGAGGGACCAACATTTTCAAATAATTGATCGAGTTAAGACCATGTCTTACGGTGAGAAAATATCATAACCAAACACGGAATAATTCAATCATTATTATTCCCAACAAAGTTTTTAAATAAATAATAAACCAATGTCTAATTCCTCATCTAACGTTCCCCGATGTTACAATCTAATGGGCGTGACAACGACCGCAGCGGATAAAGCGATAGCTCAGAGGCCATCCTCACCCGACTCTCTTCGGTATAACCTCAATCACGAAATGGTAAAGTAAGGTGAGACTTCTCATAATTAAAGCATATTATAAGTCTTTCAATCAATACTATCACAAGCATTTATTTCACCCACTTCAAACATAAATTGATTCACATACCTGACATTGATCGTGCATAATCATAACAATCAAAGAAGAGTAACTCGGAGACATCATGTTACCACTTCGTACAAATACAATCACAGACTCAATGCATGCACGTGCCGACTTCATGACCAAGTCATGACACTGATCCATCATCAACCGGATACGGTACCATCCCGATTAGTCCATAACCACTCGGGACGGATCGGCTAACCACCCATCCCTCAAACCGGGTATCGGTTATCGACAATCAAGTCAATTCCGCACAATGGAATTAACTTCACAAAAACAATGCAAATACACGCGCATCACTGGCGTACAGCGTGCGATCTATGTAGCATTCATCTAACATGCTGAATCCGCAATGCAATAACATGATGTATCGACCAATCATGCGCACATCTAACATCGGCATAAACATGCAACCCAATCAACATGATATATCAACCAATCATACATACATCTAACATCCAGCATAAACATACTATTACATCTACATTACGGTGTCCTCATCACCAAAGTTCCTCTACACACATACATCATTGTATGATTAATAATCATTTAGTTGATTCGACCCCTTTCCAAAATAATTTCAAGTTTTCCAAAATATTTTTATTTCATAAGGTAGAGCATTAAATTGGAAATAACGTCAAAAGCTCAAAACGGACTTACGGTTTTGAAAGTTATGAATTTTGAAGTTTTAAAATTTTCAAAAATATTTCGGTGGAACGGTTCCTCCACAGAATATTAGGTTCCCTATCAGAAAAACAGCCCTGGAAAAATGTATGGAACCGGTTCCTCCGGTAGAGCAGGTTCCCGAGAAAATAAAATTCATTTCTACGGAAAAATCAGCGTGGAACCGATTCCTCCCGCAGAGGAACCGGTTCACAGTACAAATTTTTCGAGTTTTCAAAAGTTTTTAAAGTGGAACCCGGTTCCTCCCGGGAACAGTTCGATATAAAGAATCATTTCTGCATTTTACAACATTCTTCCATTCTAACTCAATCACACATACCCATACAATTCCATCATTGGAAACACAAAATACATCGATTTGCATCATTTATCATCAATTATCATCTTCACCTGTCGGTCAATTGGTGTCGACACCTAATAATTCGGACCTACCATCGACCTGATCGACACCCAGGAATACATCCATGGAAACCTAGAAATCCCAAAACTAGATTTCCTAACATACTATGGTCTATAATATTAAAATCAAACCTATAATAAACAATAATCAATCGAAATCACCCACACCTTGTGGGTTCTTGAATCGACACTAGGTTTTCTTCCTTCTTTCTCCTCTTCTCACTTCCGCATTATCTTGTTTTCTCCAAAAATGACTCTATTTTCCTTATTTCCTTATTTTATTCCTTTTGTTCCTTTTAACATAAATAAAAAGTATTATTTCTCATTCTCCAATTAATTCCATCATTAATCTTAATAATCAATATATTAAATAAATTATGTCTCAATTAATTTAATAATTAAAAATCATAATTATTTAATTACGAATTATTTTGGGTTGTCTGAGCAACACAAGAATAAATAGATCCTTCATTTCACATAAGATATCAAATCACGGTCATACGGTTGATCGGTGACTCTACCTTAAACAGAAATTAACCAATCTTCCTTTCTTGAAGAGACAAGGAACTAAAATGATGCTTCAACATCAATTTGACATCACCACTAACATATATAGGCTTCACTTCTTAAGAAGTCCATACACAAATCTTGCAGGGGACACGAGAAATACACAGTAGGTAAATTTGCGGATATCAGTCATCGTTAGTCCTTTGTAGCTAGGCCTTAAAAGCCTGCTTACTTGGACCAGAAGAAAACTAATCCAATGGTGATATAATCCTGAATGCCTCCTCTTCGGACCGGGGTAGGTTCTAAACATATGTGATCAACACACCTTTGCTTACCCAAATCTGTTTGCTATCGAATCCACTAGTGTATCGAGTTTTCACATTTTGCTAACGGGATGTTCCAACATCTTGTAGATCATTCTTCAAGGAACTCATGAGATGCCGAGGATTTTTCCATCGGATACAAATCAGTTGAGCGACAAATCGAATACTCTTGAAATCTTCAGGCATAACAGTCACCCTAATACATGAGCTCCACTAAATAGGTGTGGCAATTCATCCATGGTTTAGAAATAAATCAAACTAGTAGAATAGGAACATAAGGCCTTTCTCGTACCATCACACACCTAAATAGGATCATATCTCAATATGTAGATGGTCCACCCTCGCTTCGGGACCATAAAAGTAATAATGACCAACAAACAACTCTTTGATGCACTTTCTAACTTGCACATAACCAGAAAGTTTCCCCAGGACCTCTATTATACATAATGCTTTCTATGATACCAATTGAAATTTGGCAACTCACGTCTGTAATATAAAATATGATGTCAGACAATTAACAAATGAGCAAGGTAAATTACAGTCAGGAAACATAAATAACACAAGTAAATTGTTTGCACCCGAGTTCAGTGCTTGACACACTTGCATCTGGAGGCTTCGAGCGGATGAAATCCAATATCATCAATATCAATTCGAGGTTAAACATCATTTCAACTTCTCCTTAATCACTACCAATTCAATTTCTACCTAAGAACATCTTAGATAGAGCCCCTCTCCTCCTTCAATCACTCATTTGTCATAAAATAATAACAATAACAAAGATAGGGCTCACTTCTATCATAAACTACCTAAAACTTAAAGCAATTGCTTCTAACTTAGGACACACCTTGGAGTTTCTTCATAGCTTCCTCCAAGAATAATACATATGCCTCTCACCTATGGGTTTCGAGGGCATGGTGACCATCCACAAACCGGGTTGTTCTTGCATCTAGCCACTAATGATTACATCCCTTACAAATCTAGCTAGCTATCAAGACTAGGTTACAAAACATTATTTTATAACCTCTTCCCAACTGAATTTGGTCCTTTTTAAACAACAACATGTTGGTTGTAACAAAGCTACGAAAACTTATGCTACAAGTAAGGTCCTCAACATTTAGTTTCCTAAATGTTCTCCTTGATTCGATTGAGACTCCTTGAATCTTTTAGACCTTTAAATATGCCTATAAATATGGTCAATACATTATGCATAATATTCTCCAAATATTACGCATAATTAAATCGAACAAATCTCATTATTTAGTTCAACAGTGATGTCGAGTGCTTCATGTTAGGACATGTTGTTCAGTTGTTGAATAGGTTTAACAACATATTTTGTCATCCCAATAGGATTTCTTGTTGTATCGGTTGCTTATTCATTTAAATATCCTATTTTGCACTACATTATTGTTGCTATTATTTGTTTTACAAAATTAAGCCAATCCTCAAACTTAAGAACTTAAACTTCCAAATCATTCTCTAGTCTATGATTGTTCATCATGCCTCTAACCATCACCTTTCAATCGATACCACTTGGAACAGATCTCAATCTAAACAAACATTTAACCTTCGTACTATAAATGCCATAAGAGGAATTAGTGGTTTAGGTGCAATTTTTTCTTTGTAATTTCCTCTTTCCAACCCGTAATTAATTTATCCTTCCTCCCTCACATTCCATTAGCGAGAATCGAATACATTAATAAGAATAATACCGGATTGTTTACTAGTAAAATGTGTTCATGCTAAAACTTGATTCCAGGGAGTTAAAATCTATCGATTATAACATATAATTATGAAACTTTATTAATTTCATAAATGATGGATAACAATTAAAACCGCATTAATTCAATAGGAAATATACGGTATCTATGGTGAATAACTCTATATAATCTATACATAAATCCGTAGGAGAAGCTATCGGATATGGACCACACAGATACAAAATTTCATATGCATACATACTGGAAATTTCAAGCTAATGCAAAATTTTCGGTATATCGGAAATTTGAAATTTCCAATATTACGTTTCGTCCCGAAAATTTTGTAAATTTCCTATAAGTTTTTTGGTACTCCTCAGAAATTTTAAAATGTTCGGTAAATCACCTAGAAATTTTGAAATGTCTGGTAAATCTCCATTGAAAATTTTGGAAACACAACAATTTCTGATAAAACACACAATTTTAATACCTAGAATTTTGTTATGCATACCAGAAATTTTGATTTTCACCCGTACACCAATAAAAATTTTTTTTGACAAATATAAGTTTTTTTAAGATAAATAGTAACAACGACATTTTTTTATTTAAAAAATTAGGGGTGTCAGATATAATATATAAGGTGGCCGATAAAATGCTCGATTTTTACTGATAAAAAGGCTTAAAGATGTTAATTAGAAATAAGGCTTTTTAAAATTAAAACAAAAAACAAGTCATTTTGATATTAAACATCTAAATGAAAGCTTAAAATGACGTTGACAAAAATTTTAAACTTTGACTTTTTGACTTCCTTTTTGAATTTTAATAATAAATGAAAATGATGCAAAAATAAATAAAAATTGACTTTAAAAAAAAAAGATGACCAAAAATGGATATGGTTAACTTTTTATTTAGCTTTTCAAAGAATAAATCATGGATCGAGATGAAAAAGTAAAGGCGAAAGGGTATGACAAAACAGATCAAACCCTCGCTCATGAATAATAGCAAGGTGGATGTAAAAATAGGAGTGGATGACTCGCCAAAGTATCAATACTAGCCTTTTTCTCCTTTAAGCATGGTTTCATACCACATATCTCTCTGATACGGCGCGGAAATCTAATGCCATGATGAAACTTATCAATCATATGCACATTAAAATACATGGATACAATATCACGAACATGAACATGTTTGATTTTGTTTCCTATGAACACTAGGATCAGGCCCCAGAGGGAGATGTTTTCACCCTGGTATGTTTTTGGAAAAATGGAAATTGGAAAAGAAGAAAAAGGGTTTACGAAATAATATTAGAAATCCAATGGCTACAACCATCTGATCATAATAAGGCAGCTGCCACAAAAGTGGGAAAGTCGCTACACCGAACACGTTTAATAAAACAATGATTTTCCCAAAGAACTCCATCATTAGGTGAATTAAATGGACCCATGCTATTTTTAACTAAAGCACTCAAGCTTTCCATAGTGATTGGCATTTTGGCGTCCGTTCTAACTTGAAGAAATATGGCATATCCCTTTGTAGTATAGTCTTTTAAGGAGTGTCACCTTCAATTGAGGGACTCACCCTCTAATAAATATTCAACTTCAAATTAGGGACTGTATCTCAAGCTAATATACTTTCCTATAATAAGAAGTCATCTTGGTGAGGACTCACCCCTAGTTGATGGGCTCATAAGCTTGGTACATGGGCGCCATCGGCCAAGAGACTCATTAGTAGGGTGAAAGTTTCACATCAAATGGGAAAATGTCTTAAAAACACTTCAGGCTTAGCAAAGCCATAGTACATGAAGGAATATGTAGTTTTATATCTGCGGGTGTCTTAAATTAGGGCACCCTTGCCCAAAAATGGTATTTCCTAAGTGATGACCTAGGGACTCTCCTTTGGCACTAATGACATGTAAATATTCGTTAGTCGAGGGGAAGGAAGTCCACCACTACTCCCTAAACATTAGTGTTAGAACAAGATTTGGTCATACCTCTAATATCTAGTTTTGAGGATAACAATGCTTATATTTATATGTAATAATTTTGTATTACAATAGTTTCTTTAAGCGTGCGGAAATAATTTTCTATTTGATTCAAAATAATATCATTAGAATCATTTCTGGAACCATCAGAAGAACTATTGTATTCACTTCTCAAGAAACATCGGCAATTCTTAAGAATGTTGAATGTTCACTAGAAGAGAATATACGTGTTTACTCCAGATCAAAAACCAAGATGCGCTTATCATAAAAGCTTTTTCTTTAAGCTCAGAAGTTAGGATGTGTTTCTAAGAAAAGGATTTTTGTGAAAGCTTTTGCTTCAAGCTCATAAATAAAAAATATGCTTCTTCAGATAAGTTTTTGCTTCCAACTCGGATATCAAGATTTATTTGTCAGATAAGTTGTTGCTCCAAATCAGAAGACAAGGTTCTGATTCAGAAGACCCTAATACCTCTGGAAACATTACAATAAAATGTCTTCTAGAATATTTATCATTTCACATAAAAAAAATATTCCATCAGAAGGTTAAAGAACAAAGACGTTATCTCTTATAAACTCTCTTCGCTACTTCATATCAAAAGTATATCATCAGAATAAAATACCATAAAATTTCTTAAGAAGAATTAGTACAATCACAAAAAGAGAACTACTTCATTAAGAACAAAAAGGATATGTAGCAATTGAACAAGAATCTAGACTCTGAAGACAAAGTGCTAAAGACTTTTGAAGACAAGGTTCTGTTGAACAAAGTTTTGAAGACTTTTAGGTTTGATTTTGTGATCCAGCTTGATCCTTCTAATACATGCTTCTTCAATTATTATCAAAGCCTGCGAAGATTGGAAAGTTCAAATTAGCTAACTTGAAGGTGTACAAGGTATAATTTACAATGCCTCATGTACCCTTGTTTTATGGCAAAGGACACTACTTGTACTATTTTATCTACCATTTGGCACTATCACTCAGCCAAAAGAAGCTTAGACAACGCATTTTAGGCAGCACTTTTCCCGGAAAGCTCCAAAAATGGATATACAACGAAAGTCTTTGCCTAAGGGGCAGACAGCTTTGGGCTTATTTGCTGAGGGGCCTTGAGGGCGCTGGAAAAAAGAAGCTGCTAAAGGGCCCAAAAGCGCTTTTAGGAAAGCTGTTGTCTAAGCTTATTAGGAAAGCTGCTGAGGCCTTTCTTAGCGGCTTTTCAAGCATCTGAGCCTCCTTAGTAGGCTTTCTAAAGCTTCCTAAGGTTTTATTTTAAAATTAAAACATAAACCCTATTTTACCTATTTTCGTTTGTATGCAATTTTCTTTCGTTCCTTCCTCTCACGAGCTTCATCTCTTCATCTTCTTAGCGCCTCCTGAACCTTTCACTCTTCTTCTTCCTCCGTCTCCATTAACCCTCACTCTTCTTCTTCTTCCTTCTTCTTCTTCAACCTTCGAGCTCAACAACCTCCATTTTCTGCCATACCCACTCTCTGTTCATGCCGAACCACCATTTTCCACCATCAACACCTTCGTCTCCTCCACGATTCCGACCACTTTCATCGCCTAATCTCCAGTTCGACTACCTTTCGGTCTATTTTCATCCAACTCGCTGCCTTCTATCAACTGGAATCCTGGCAGAAACGTGAGTTACTCCAAAACATTCATCTCATCTATATGCATTGATATTAAAATTTGTCTTTCTCTTTTCTCATGCACTCTTGGTTTAGAGCGATACTATTTCAAATTCTACTATTTGATGCATCAATTACGGAATAGGAGGTTAGTAAATTATGTCTTTATTTATTGAATGGTTTCCTTGATTAGCAGTTTAAAGTTGAGGGCTATATCGCTAAACATACTCCACGGATCAATATCACTTCAAATTCACTTCAAGTATGTCTTTGATTATATCTTGTTTCTCCATTCTCATATATTCTATTGAGCATAGCCCTCAATGATGACCTTTATGGTGATGCAGTATTAGCATTGCAAAAGCAAGATAGCTTAACTATATTAGTCTTGTTATGTCAATCTTTACAAGTGGACCTCTCGAAATCACTAGTTCTTGATAATTGTGAGTATATGAACAATTTTTATGCATTTCTTTGATTAAATTTCCAAAATTATTCTTGAGTTGTGTTTGTAGTATATTCGATCAAATAGGTTATTTCCTACTCTATATCCATTTTATAAATTATAAATTGTATAATCACCTAATCTAGTTGTTCCATAACTTGTGGATTGAAGTTTTGTGATAGCTCTCTAAATAGTTCGATATATAAAATTTGTTGTTGAGAACACTCTAAAGTTGCTACTCAAATGGCTCTATTAGTTTTATAGTGTTCATAATCTTTGTTCTTTCATTCCTTGACATGGTTTGTGTTTGAAGCACTAATTCTTAGTCTTTTAGGTTGGTTTATAAGTATGGTCTAATTCTAGGTATTGTTGAGTTTGTTTTTTAGGTGTTTAGTTTATTTGTTGCTTTAGGCATAATAGGATTTAGAAGGTTCTTATTGTCATCGTATTTAATTTTTAGTTAGTTTGTATTCCTATGATTCATTAACGTGATTTACATTTGTCCTTAGATGTTTTTTTCTATTTTTTAATAATAATGAATGACATTATGAAGGAAAAAACCTATATAATACTATTATTGAAGATGTTATAAAAATTTTCTTCAACTATTTAAATATTCACGCTCTAACTAATTTATTTTGATTGGAGTAATTAAACTTTCTATAAAGGCCAGATTATATTAACAATAATAAGAAGCTTAATCATCAATGAGGTATGTAAATTTATTTTGATATTAACAGTTTCTTTGGTTTTAATTTCATTTGTGAATTGAAATTATGAGACGACCGATTACTTGGTTCTTGAATTGTTCATGTGCATCATATAAGTTTCATTTTGATTGTATACTTGTGATTACTAACTTGTTTATGGTTTGAGCAATCTTAGTTCGAGAATATTTCATTGAGCATGATTTCATTTAGGTAATTGCTGTGATTTTGGTTTAGGGGTTTAGAACTTACTTTAAATTTGATTTTCCATGTTTGAATGTACATTGAATAATAACTGAGTTTCTCGGTTTTAGTTTCATTTGTGAATTGAAATTATTGAATGATTGAGGTTTAGAATTCGTGACATTGAATCGTGACATTTGTTTCAGTTTCCATTTGCTTTAATTTTTTATAGTCAAAATTATTAAGATCTCATGTATAGATATGTAGCTACCCAAATATTGTTTTAGAGGTTATGACTTATCCAGAATGTGGTTTTATATGTTATGGCGTATCCCGGATGTTGTTTTATATGTACAACGCTCATTCCTATGTTTTTGACTTAAAAAGCGATTTTGACTTAAAAAGTGTTGTCTAAAGGCCACCTTAGGCAGCGCTTTTGCATTAGCGCTGCCTAAACCTTTAGTAGTAGCGGCAGGCTTTGTGCTTTTAAAAGCGCTGCCTAAAAAAAGCGTTGCCTAAGGTGTTGTGATGATCGGAGATAAATTGATGTTATTGAAAGACTCTTTTAACCTTCAATATATTTTTGAAGACTACAAAGGCGTTGCTAAACTCTAATTTGATATAATCTTTGTAGAACTTGAAAAAGCAAGGAGTTGTTGCTCATAACTTGCTTAACACTTTTGTGTTAATTCATTTGTATTAAACTTAGGAGAAATATGTTTGTAAAGAAGGACTCTTGTAATCTCTTGTTGTAATTCATTTTGAATTGATTATTCTAAGTGACTATGTTGTAGTCGGTATACTTGAGAGGGGCTAAGTTTGTTTTACCTCTTAAGCGATTGTAATCATTCTAAATGATTGAATTATCTTTTCCTCAAGTGACTAGGTTGTAGGTTTGTATACTTTAGGGCTAAGTTGGTTTCCATCACTTAGAGTTTGTTGTAATCTTTCAATATTACTAGATTAAGTCATTTTCTAAAATGAAATCACCTTGGCGGTGGACAAGGTAACATTTTCTAAGGTGAATTTGTATAAGTGATTGTGTCATTTTCTTTCTAGCTTGTTTATCATTGATTGTTGTGAGAAACATTTTGAAAAAGTTTTGAAAATTCAATTCAACCCCCTTTTCTGTTTTCTCTACCTTCATTTAGGTGGTCCATAACTTCTCTTGATAAAGGTGGACGTTTTTAAGCCACTAAGGGTTACCCAAACCCTTGGCTAAAAGGCTGCTCATAACATCTCCCTCGGGAAAAAGACAAATCATAACTCATATTGATAACCCCATAAAACACAATCGTACAAGGCTTTTCACCTCTTTAGGCAAGTCCTAACCACCATACAACGTAATATCTGCGCACAAAGCCTCGAATCTACTTATACAAGAGAAACACTTGTATTTTTGAGCGATGTAGATTTTGATATGAGATTTCTTGAAGTGAGAGATTAAGAGGTCAATAGGAAAATGTGAGAGAAATGAGTATATTGTTGGAGATGCATAAAGAGTTCCAAGAGCCACTAAACAACATCAATGATGGTAATAGAAATTTTTCAATGATGATAAGGTGTGGAGATACTATATCCCTTGACAAAGTCCGTGAGAAGGCTTGAAGGACGACAATTTATTCTCATTCCATAAAGTAGACAAAGATGAGGTAATATAGTGCATAATGAATAGGATGATCACTAGATAAAAATTATAATCCAACGTAAGGGTGTTCAAATATATAGTTCACTGAATTGTATATCTGAATTGAACTATAAAAAAAAACCATTAAAATGATTAATAAATTGGACTATTCAATTAAAACAATTAAAATTCAATTTAAAATTAATTCAAAATCAATTTTTTTTATAAATTAGTTTTAAAAAGAATTTTTTTTTTAAAAAACATATAAAAATGGATTTTCGAGAATAAATTATTTTCAAAAAAAAATATTTCTAAAAACAATAAAAAAATGTTTTGTTTATTGAAAAAAAATTAAGATAAAAGATTTAAAAAAAATTGAAGAAAAGTTTTAAAAAAAAGTTCTGAAGAAATTTAAAAATAAATTTCTGAAACAAATATTAAAAAAGTTTTTTTAAAAAAATGTATAGTTTTCTGGAAAAATACATTTTAAAAATCGGAAAAAACTAATATAACAGTTTTTAAAAATAAGAAATACTTTTCTTTTAATTCTGGAAAAATTTATAATAGAATAGAGTTCTTGTTGAATGAGAGTACTTGTTAGAAAAAAATTCAGTTTAAATATTCAATTCAGTTAATTATATTTTTGAACACCTCTATTTCATAGTAATGAAAAAATTAGATTGATTCAAGATAATGCTACATGTAAGAATTTTGGGAAAAAGAATAGAGTTCTTGTGGAGCTTGATTCTATGCATTTTATTTCTATTCGTCCCGGTTATGGTTTGGGCATGGTAGAAAAGTGTTTAGCTCTCTCCATGTATCCGGTGTCTTTAATTACCAACTAACCTGTTATTTTTATTATAAATCGTTTTGAAAAAATGTATACACAGTATAAGTTGTTTTATAATTTCAATAAATAATTAATGATGTTTTTTTATTATATCTTTAAATATTTATTATTCTCTTTCATTTCAATTATATAAATTTATCTTCCATCTCATTAACGAAGGATAATTTTATAAAAATCTTTATAATTTTATTTTCATACAACTTATAATAAAAAACAAAAGTAGTAATGATGAGTCTTAAATAATACTCCTTCCGATCACTATCTATGTATTATCAATTTATTAAAAGTAAAGTACGGAAATTCCAAGTCTAACTTTTGATTAAATGTTATAACTTTTCTTATTCTAAGGGTATAATAGACTAATCAATACTATCTTGTTACTATATTCATTGGCATTTAATTTTGCTAACATGTCAATCTATCATAATTTTACACTATTTTTTATTTATTTGATTTATTAATTTGAATTCTAATGTTTGACTCAAGTTTAATGAGGAAGGAATTGGAATGGCAAATTAGATCTATTATAATTAAATGGAATATTATTCATTGAATGATTTAAAAATACCCACTATTTAAGATTAAATGTATATTATTGGAATTAGAATGGATTATTTTGATATTCCAAGATATCACAACTATATTTTCAGTTACCCTATATATAGCCATTCTAAACCCTTACTCTTTCCTCCTCAATCTTCTTCATTCTCCACATTATTTTTTCAAATCTTTTCATTCTCGACCGATTGAAGCTGTGGTCATGACTCAAACATTTAATTTTGTCAATCTATCATAATTTTACACTATTTTTTATTTATTTGATTTATTAATTTATTTTATTTATATTTGAATTCCAATTCAATGTTTCATTCGGTTAATTTATTTATATTTGAATTCCGGGAAAGGCTATTCTTGCTTCAACCATTGTTACCCAGAGTTCTATATTTGTTTAATCTTAGTTTAGTTATTTTGTTAAAGTTAATATTGAGGTTTCAAATTAGGCCTAAAAACATTGGCGGGGAACATAGTGTATGGTGTTTAAATAGAAAAGTCAATTTCTAATTGATTTATGATGACATTATTTTGATTTATTAGAATATTTGTTTTCTGCATTATTTATTTGATTATTATCTAATTCATGCAAAAAAAACATATATCATAATTTGTAAATAAAATATGATTTTAACTAAAAGATAAAATCAAAGAAATTTGAAAATAAAGTCAATATCATTCTATTTTATTTAAATATGTGGTGGATTGATTGTCATTATAAAAAAAAATTTACACTTATTTTTTCTCTATTTATAAAAACTTAAATAATCTTTTTTTTCTTTCCATTGGTAAAAAAATTAAATATTACAATAATTATAATAATACAAAGAGCAATATATGAATTATTTGAAAACGTTTAAATGGAAAACTATATATATCGCAAAGAAAAATTCGTTTCTATAAATAAAACATTTCTATAAGATAACTATTAACTTTTTTTTCAAAACATAAATATTTATTTGAAAATATATGCATTAATAAATATATGGTAAAATACAAAAGCGTAAATATATATATTTTATTACAATATATTCAATTGAATCTACCCTAAACACCATGTACATCTTAAAAATCATATAAATTATGATTTATGATTATAAGGATATTAAAAATCATATAAATTACACTTGATTTATGATTTATTCTAAAATGATCACATAAATTTATTTTAAAATAAATATTCCAAAAAGCAGTAATGACTAATATATATATATATATATATATATATATATATATATATATATATATATATATATATATATATATATATATATATATATATATATACGAAAGATTTATCGATAAAATTTTGTCTTAAAAATAAGTTTTTTATTAATAAACATTAAAAAACTTATATTTTTAAAAATATTAATAAAAATAATATTATTTTATTTTATTTCAAAATGTTATTTGTTTAAAATTGAAAAAGTACTATTATTGTTTAATTAACATTTGTCACTAAATATTATTAAAAACCATGTATTTGTATGAAATATTAATAAAATCACATATATTTAAGAAATCTCATACAACTTAACTAAAGTATCTATAAAAATCAAGATTACCGAAAAACATATTTTGTAATTATTTAGATCCTTATTTGAAATAAAATATGTTTTGAAATTATTTAACTTTTTATAGAAAGGATAATAAAGCAAAACAAAATCAATTGAGATTTTGTAATTTCTTTAAACTTATGAAATAACTAACGTGTTCCAGATGTTTATAAATGAAAAAAGTTACCATAATTTCATAAAGGGAAATAAGTTACAATAATTTTAATAAAAGAGAATAAGTTACTAATATTTTTTAAAAAAGTATTAAAACAATTGTTTTTAAAATCAATAAATTAATAATTGTTTTATAAATTGTCCTGCGAGTTCTAGGCACATAAATATAATTTTCTATTATTCCAAGGGTATAATAGATTAATCAACACTATCTTGTTACCATATTCATTTGGCATTTAATGTCAATCTATCATAATTTTACACTATTTTATTTATTTGATTTATTAATTTATTTTATTTAGATTTGATTTTATTTATAAATTCAATTCAATGTTTCATTCAGTTTAATTTATTTATATTTGAATTCCAATGTTTTGACAATTTGAATTCTAATGTTTGACTCCGCAGTTAATGAGGAAGGAATTGGAATGGCCAAATTAGATCTATTATAATTAAATGGAATATTATTCATTGCATGATTTAAAAATACCCACTATTTATCAATTACTGAAGATTAAATGATATTATTGGAATTAGAATGGATTATTTTGATATTCCAAGATATCACAACTTCCCATATAAGAATGGATTATTTTGATATTCCAGATATCACTCCTCAATTCTTCATTCTCCATTATTTGAAATAACTTAACACTATTTAACGCTATTATTATTAATTATTATTAATAATAATTAAAATGGTTCACAAAAAATCATTGGTATTACATTGACTTAGATATTTTACTTCAAATCTTGGAACCGTGAATGTTGTATTAATAATTATATTTATTATCATATAACCAAAAACAACTTTATTCATTTTATGTCTACAATCATTTTATGTGGTTAACAAAAAAATGAACAACCATTACAATCAAGTGATTTTCTACCCATTCATTTTTCATCACCTAACAACACTATGGAACAAGTTTGGCAAACGTGCTATGGAGCCACAAGTTTGGCAAGACGTAAAGGAAGCAGATTCTTAAAGATAAAAGATTGAAAAAAGGAAGAACTGATAATCACAATCAATCCCATTGAAAATTCTCAAGGTATTATGTTCCAACCATGGTTAATATCGAAACACCACTATCGTTTAACTTCATCAATCTTTAATGAAAGAAATATGAGTTCACCTTTTCACCAACATCTGCATCAAGCAACTCAAGTACAATGAAAGAGTTTCGGCTGTACGACACTGACGATGTGGAGGAAAAGTATTATGGAAGGTAAGATGCCCCAATCTTACAAACTTCATAACAACCTTAGCAATAATAAATCCTTTTAGGATAAATTCTCCATCCTTTTAGCATTTCAAAACACCATTTCGATATAGCTTCCTCATGTTCTAACCAAAGAAACATAAAACCTCACGCACAGCAAGTTGTTCTATTCAAAAATCAAAAAAAATGTTAAATGGTAGTCATGAATTTAATGATAAATGATACTCATAAAAAATTAATTAAAGATACAAATTTACTATTACAATCATTTTATAATTGTATAAGTTACAATTATTTAATAAATGAAAAATATAAGTTACAAATAATTTTATAAATTTAACTATTTATATTTATCCGAAGTCAATTTCTAATTGATTTATGATGGTATTATTTTGATCTTCGGATATAAAAAATATGTTTATTTTGACTTATTAGAATATTTGTTTCTGCATTATTTATCTGATTATTATCTAATTCATGCAACAAAAAAAACATATATCATAATTTGCTTAACTAAATATGATTTTAACTAAAGATAAAATCAAAATAAATTTTGAAAATAAAAGTCAATATCATTCTACTTTATTTAAATATGTTGCATTAATTGTCATTATAAAATTATTTTACACTTATTTTTTCTCTATTTATATAAAAACTTAAATAATCTTTTTTTCTTTCCATTGGTAAAAAAAATAATACAATAATATATAATAATACAAAAACAATAAAGATTTGAAAACGTTTAAATGGAAAACTATATATATTGCTCCATCATAAAAAAAAAATTCAATCTTATAAATAAAACAATTCTATAAGATAACTATTAACTTTTTCAGAATATAAATATTTATTTGAAAGTATATGCACATTAATAAATATATGGTAAAATACAAAATGAAATTATATATATATTTTCTATTTACAATATATTCAATTGAATCTATCCTATACCATGTACTCATTAATGGTCACTAAACAATATAACTATAAATATCTTAAAAATCATAAACATTGTGATTTATGATTATAAGGATATTAAAAATCATATAAATTACACTTGATTTATGATTTATTCTAAAATGATCGAGATAAATTTATTTTAAAATAAATATTCCAAAAGCAGTAATGACTAACCATATATATATATATATATATATATATATATATATATATATATATATATATATATATATATATATATATACGAAAAGATTTAAATCAATAAAATTTTGTCTTAAAAAAAAGTTTTTTATTAATAAATATTAAAAAATTACATATTTTTAAAAATATTAATTAAAAAATATTATTTTATTATATTTCAAAATGTTATTTGTTTAAAATTGAAAGTAAGTACTATTATTGTTTAATTAACATTTTATTACTAAATATTATTAAAGTCATGTATTTGTATGAAATATTAATAAAAATCACATATATTTAAGAAATATCATACAACTTAACTAAAGTATCTATAAAAATCAAGATTACCCGAAAACATATTTTGTAATTATTTAGATCCTTATTTGAAATAAAATATGTTTTGAAATTATTTACTTTTATAGAAAGGATAATAAAAGCAAAACAAAATCAATTGAGATTTTGTAATTTCTTTAAACTTATGAAATAACTAACGTGTTCGAATGTTTATAAATGAAAAAAAGTTACCATAATTTCATAAAGGAAAATAAGTTACAATAATTTTAATAAAAGAGAATAAGTTACTAATATTTTTATAAAGAGAAGTATTAAAACAATTGTTTTAAAATCAATAAATTAATAATTGTTTTATAAATTGTCACACGGGTTCTAGGCACTTATAAATGTTATAATTTTTCTTATTCGGGTATAATAGATTAATCAACACTATCTTCATTACCATATTCATTTGGCATTTAATGTCAATCTATCATAATTTTACACTATTTTTTATTTATTTGATTTATTAATTTATTTTATTTAGATTTGAATTTTATTTATATTTGAATTCCAATTCAATGTTTCATTCACGGTTAATTTATTTATATTTGAATTCAATGTTTTTGACGAATTTGAATTCTAATGTTTGACTCACGGTTAATGAGGAAGGAATGGAATGACAAATTAGATCTATTATAATTAAATGGAATATTATTCATTGCATGATTTAAAAATACTATTTATCATTACACTACAAGATTAAATGTATATTATTGGAATTAGAATGGATTATTTTGATATTCAAGATATCACAACTTCCCTATAGAATGGATTATTTTGATATTCCAAGATATCACTCCTCAATCTTCTTCATTCTCCATTATTTGAAATAACACTTAACACTATTTAACGCTATTATGATTAATTATTATTATAATAATTAAAATGGTTCACAAAAATAATCATTATTCTGTTGACTTGATATTTTACTTCAAAATCTTGGAACCGTAATGTATCATTTTATGTGGTTAACAAAAAATTGAATGACAACCGTACAATCAAAGTGATTTTCTACCCATTCATTTTTGCATCACCTAACCAACACTATGGAGCCACAAGTTTGGCAAGGACGTGCGCTATGGAGCCACAAGTTTGGCAAGACGTAAAGGAAGCAGATTCTTAAAGATAAAGATTGAAAAAGGAAGAGCGATAATCACAATCAATCCCATTGAAAATTCTCAAAGGTATTATGTTCCAACCATGGTTAATATCGAACACCACTATCGATTTAACTTCATCAATCTTTAATGAAAGAAATATGAGTTCACCTTCACCAGCATCGCATCAAACGCTCAAGTACAATGAAGAGTTTCAACGGGTACACTTCACGAGACGACGATGGAAGAAAAGTATTATGGAAGGTAGATGCCCGATCTTACAAACTTCTTAACCCTTAGCAATAATAGGTCCTTTTAGGATAAATTCTCCATCCTTTTCAAAACACCATTTTCGATATAGCTTCCTCATGTTCTAACAAAGAAACATAAAACCTCACGCACCGCCAAGTTGTTCTATTCAAAAATCAAAAACAATGTTAAATGGTAGTCATGAAAATTTAATGATAAATGATACTCATAAAAATTAATAATTAAAGATACAAATTTACTATTACAATCATTTTATAAATTGTATAAGTTACAATTATTTAATAAATGGAAATATAAGTTACAAATAATTTTATAAATTTAACTATTTATATTTATCCGAAAGTCAATTTCTAATTGATTTATGATGGTATTATTTTGATCTTCGAGATATAAAAAATATGTTTTATTTGACTTATTAGAATATTTGTTTTCTGCATTATTTATCGATTATTATCTAATTCATGCAACAAAAAAACATATATCATAATTTGTAACTAAATATGATTTTAACTAAAGATAAAAATCAAAATAAATTTTGAAAATAAAAGTCAATATCATTCTACTTTATTTAAATATGTTGTGCATTAATTGTCATTATAAAATTATTTTACACTTATTTTTTTTCTCTATTATAAAACTTAAATAATCTTTTTTTCTTTCCATTGGTAAAAAAAAACTTAAATATTACAATATATAATAATACAAGAGCAATAAAGATTTGAAAACGTTTAAATGGAAAACTATATATATTGCTCCATGCAAAAAAAAAAAATTCAATCTTATAAATAAAACAATTCTATAAGATAACTATTAACTTTTTTCAGAATATAAATATTTATTTGAAAGTATATGCACATTAATAAATATATGGTAAAATACAAAACGAAATTATATATATATTTCTATTTACAATATATTCAATTGAATCTATCCTATACACCATGTACTCATTAATGGTCACTAAACAATATAACTATAAATATCTTAAAAATCATAAACATTGTGATTTATGATTATAAGGATATTAAAAATCATATAAATTACACTTGATTTATGATTTATTCTAAAATGATCGGATAAATTTATTTTAAAATAAATATTCCAAAAGCAGTAATGACTAACCATATATATATATATATATATATATATATATATATATATATATATATATATATATATATATATATATATATATATATATATATTCTGAAAATTTAAATCAATAAAATTTTGTTATTAAAAATAAGTTTTTATTAATAAATATTAAAAATTATATATTTTAAAAATATTAATTAAAAAATATTATTTTATTATATTTCAAAATGTTATTTGTTTAAAATTGAAAGTAAAATACTATTATTGTTTAATTAACATTTGTTACTAAATATTATTAAAAGTCATGTATTTGTATGAAATATTAATAAAAATCACATATATTTAAGTATCATACAACTTAACTAAAGTATCTATAAAATCAAGATTATCCGAAAACATATTTTGTAATTATTTAGATCCTTATTTGAAATAAAATATGTTTTGAAATTATTTAGCTTTTTATAGAAAGGATAATAAAGCAAAACAAAATCAATTGAGATTTTGTAATTTCTTTAAACTTATGAAATAACTAACGTGTTCGGATGTTCATAAATGAAAAAAGTTACCATAATTTCATAAGGAAATAAGTTACAATAATTTTAATAAAAGAGAATAAGTTACTAATATTTTTATAAAATAGAAGTATTAAAACAATTGTTTTAAAATCAATAAATTAATAATTGTTTTATAAATTGTCACACAGGTTCTAGGCTTATAAATGTTATAATTTTCTTATTCAAGGGTATAATAGATTAATCAACACTATCTTTGTTACCATATTCATTTGGCATTTAATGTCAATCTATCATAATTTTACACTATTTTTATTTATTTGATTTATTAATTTATTTTATTTAGATTTGAATTTTATTTATATTTGAATTCCAATTCAATGTTTCATTCACGGTTAATTTATTTATATTTGAATTCCAATGTTTTTTGTGAAATTTGAATTCTAATGTTTGACTCACGGTTAATGAGGAAGGAATTGGAATGGCCAAATTAGATCTATTATAATTAAATGGAATATTATTCATTGCATGATTTAAAATACCCACTATTTATCATTACACTACAAGATTAAATGTATATTATTGGAATTAGAATGGATTATTTTGATATTCCAGATATCACAACTTCCATATAGAATGGATTATTTTGATATTCCAAGATATCAACTTCCGTATAGAATGGATTATTTTGATATTCAAGATATCACTCCTCAATCTTCTTGATGTTTACTTCAAAATCTTGGAACCGTGAATGTTGTATTAATAATTATATTTATTATCATATAACCAAAAACTCTATTCATTTTATGTCTACAATCATTTTATGTGGTTAACAAAAAAATTGAATGACAACCGTACAATCAAAGTGATTTTCTACCATTCATTTTGCATCACCTAACCAACACTGGAGCCTGAGTTTGGCAAGACGTGCGCTATGGAGCCACAAGTTTGGCAAGGCGTAAAGGAAGCGATTCTTAAAGATAAAAGATTGAAAAAAGGAAGAACCGATAATCACAATCAATCCATTGAAAACTCTCAAAGGTATTATGTTCCAACCATGGTTAATATCGAACACCACTATCGATTTAACTTCATCAATCTTTAATGAAAGAAATATGAGTTCACCTTCACCAACTTTGCATCAAACAACTCAAGTACAATGAAGAGTTTCAATGGTTCGGGCGGTGGAGGAAAAGTATTATGGAAGGTAAGATGCCCTATCTTACAAACTTCATAACAACATAGCAATAATATCCTTTAGGATAAATTCTCCATCCTTTTCGCATTTCAAAACACCATTTTACGATATAGCTTCCTCATGTTCTAACTAAAAAACATAAAACCTCGTACACCGCCAAGTTGTTCTACTCAAAAATCAAAAAACAATGTTAAATGGTAGTCATGAAAATTTAATGATAAATGATACTCATAAAAATTAATAATTAAAGATACAAATTTACTATTACAATCATTTTTATAAATTGTATAAGTTACAATTATTTAATAAATGGAAATATAAGTTACAAATAATTTTATAAATTTAACTATTTATATTTATCCGAAAGTCAATTGCTAATTGATTTATGATGGTATTATTTTGATCTTCGGATATAAAAAATATGTTTTATTTTGACTTATTAGAATATTTGTTTTCTCATTATTTATCGATTATTATCTAATTCATGCAACAAAAAAACATATATCATAATTTGCTTAACTAAATATGATTTTAACTAAAAGATAAATCAAAAGAAATTTTGAAAATAAAAGTCAATATCATTCTACTTTATTTAAATATGTTGTGCATTAATTGTCATTATAAAATTATTTTACACTTATTTTTTCTCTATTTATAAAAAACTTAAATAATCTTTTTTTCTTTCCATTGGTAAAAAACTTAAATATTAAAATAATATATAATAATACAAAAGAGCAATAAAGATTTGAAAAACGTTTAAATGGAAAACTATATATATTGCTCCATCGCAAAAAAAAAATTAATCTTATAAATAAAACAATTCTATAAGATAACTATTAACTGCTTTTTGAATATAAATATTTATTTGAAAGTATATGCACATTAATAAATATATGGTAAAATACAAAGGCAATTATATATATATTTTCTATTTACAATATATTCAATTGAATCTATCCTATACACCATGTACTCATTAATGGTCACTAAACAATATATCTATAAATATCTTAAAAATCATAAACATTATGATTTATGATTATAAGAATATTAAAAATCATATAAATTACACTTGATTTATGATTTATTCTAAAATGATCAGATAAATTTATTTTAAAATAAATATTCCAAAAGCAGTAATTAACCATATATATATATATATATATATTCTGAAAGATTTAAATCAATAAAATTTTGTCTTAAAATAAGTTTTTATTAATAAATATTAAAATTATATATTTTTAAAAATATTAATTAAAAAATATTATTTTATATATTTCAAAATGTTATTTGTTTAAAATTGAGTAAATACTATTATTGTTTAATTAACATTTTGTTACTAAATATTATTAAAAGCCATGTATTTGTATGAAATATTAATAAAATCACATATATTTAAGAAATATCATACAACAAAAATCACATATATTTAAAAATCACATGTACAAAGAAGTCTTTCATGCACTTTGATAGTTGGTAAACTTTATATCTTATACTTTGATTCAAATTAAAAATCTATTTTGAATTAAAATATATAGTATGTACATTTTCCATGTATTTCAAAGTATATAATTTTTTCCTATTTGTTCATGCAGGCGTGATTTGTTGATAGGACCGGCGCTGCTACAAATATGGAGTTAAATGCCAACATGGTTTACATGAGACATATACTCAACGAAAACATGGTAACATATAATAATTTAATAATCTATAAATGTAATGTGAATCCAGACGAGACCCACGTGCGATAGCACGAGTTTATTACTAGTTATAAGCAAAAAAATAGCATTAAATTTTGGTCACTATTATAAACAAGATTCATTACCTTTTAGACTAATTAATGCTAGTATTACTTTTATACTTTTAATTTAAGTCAAAATATTTAATATTGATAGTTGATTCATTAAATATAACTAATAATATTATTGTAAATTTTACTTTCATTAGACATGAAACCAAAAAAAATAATACCACTTAACTTTTTTAATTGGCAAAAGTAGTTATTTTAGCAATTATGACCGGGAGTATTTTCTAACCACATCTTTAATATGTTTTAGTAGTACAATGTTTTTTATCTCTCTTATATTTCAAGAAAGGGTAGGGTTATATTGTTGAATACTTTCATTAACATAAGTAAAGAAATGAACCAACATACAAACGGATTAAATTACCATGTATTCTTCCAAAAATTTGGAGCAATTTTACTTTCTCAAATTTTCCTTGTCATCTTGTTCACACTTATTTTGAAATGGAGTAAATATTTTCTTGCAAATAATTACCACCTACCATATATTTAAAGTTTTTAATGAGGAATCTATAGGTACAATTTGTCCTAAATGGCTCATCACAAAAAATCTTACAGTGAATTCTCACACAACTTTTGTGCCACTAACATAAAGAATGATGTAAAAAAATATTCAGAAGTGTTTTAATTTTAATGCAATTATATTCTCACTGAAATCAAATTTGTGCTAATGACTTACATATTCCATTATATATATATATATATATATATATATATATCAATGGTTCCTTTATCAAATCATGTCATTTCAATTGCTTTGTCACAAAAAACTATTGAGTGTTTAATTGAAATCATATCAACCTTTACTAGTTGTTATCTGTTAGAATAACCGAAAGGTTGGAAAAGATTTGACAGAAAGCATAAAAATGATAAACTTGATTTCATAACTCCATTATTAGGACTCACAAGATTTGGGCTACATAAGTATTATTCCATACAGAATTTGGCATATTCTAAGTCAGATCAAATGGTCTCCGGTCAAAAATATCTCGACCGTTAGATTTAGATATCTCGACGTCTATTCCATCTTTATCAAATCTTACTACCGTTCGATTAAGATCTGACTGATATTCCAACTTTATCAAATCTTTTTAAAATGAGTTGAAATGTGAACCGTCAAATCTTGATCCAAAATTGTAATCTACCCTTAACTTGGCTTTTGAAGAACATCTAATGCCAAATTGCTAATATGACTGAGATGATGAAAAGCAGCAGAAGTGTCACATTTCCTCCTGGAATGAAGGATGGCCTGCAAAATCATTCATTCATTACAGATAGATATCAGTAATCATATATATCCTTAATGTTGACATCGAATATGACAATGATACTAACACGTCGAGAATGGTAATAATTTGAAATAATTGAAGATAAACCACGTGCGTCAGTTGGTGGAACACGTCTTTGATGTGAAGTGACAGTGCAACAGAAGTGCATTGTGCCCTTCTCTTGTAAAAATAACACATAACACTAACACTCCAGCTTGAAGGCGTTTCCACTATCAAACATGTGTCGGTTCAATACTAACATGACACAACATATATGATAACATTCAATCATTTTCTTAATTTATTACTATTCCTAAGTATCGGTGTAGGTGTCTCGATGTTCTTGACTGTCACTGCTTCATAATCAACGTGTAACTCATTCTCATTAGCTTAGTTTTGAAAACTTAACCATACCTGATTTTTTCCCTGTTGGTTTGTTGATGAATATAAGTCATGACAGGGGGAATAATCCCAAAGAGAAAGCAATTGGCGTAGACGCCGGCAAAATCAAGAGCTCTTGAAAATGTAGACCTAAAATATGATGCTATGAACACTGAAAAACAAAGAACCAATATTGTTACAAACACCTTAACTCCCTCAAATCTTTTCTCATTCAATCTCATTTCACTCAAATCGTCTGAACTTTCAAATCCAACTTTCTCTGAATAACCGCCACTGCCACCGCCACCACCATCACCTGAATAAGGACCCAATCCAACTCCTCCATTTACACCTTTTCCAACTACCAATTCAAAAGTGTCAAGAATCTGCTTAGGAAAACTCACAGCATAACCAATCAGACTAGTCGCCATAGCAGAAAACGCGAAACCTTGAACAGCAGATAACGCAGAAGGATTCACCGAAAGCAAAAGTGCAATAGGATCACCAACAAAATCAGCACCTTTCTTAGCTCCAACAAGTCCCAACACAATCAAATTCCATGACAAAACCATCACCAACGGAACAGTTCCGCCAATCAGTATCGCTTTTCTTGCATCATCAATAGTATCACCAGCAATTTTACATATAAAAGGCGTAATCACATGAAACCCTACTGTCAACACAGCAACCGGTATAATTGGCAAAATCGGCGACAATTTCCACAATCGAACCAAATGAGCTTATTATATTAGCTCTAGCCACAACAATCCCAATCCCAACCAATCCAGTTATTGAAACCAGCATCATAAAACACAAAACCCTATTTGCAAAATCAATAGTATTGAAAGGAAAAACACCATCAAGATCCCAACAAAAAGGAAACAATGAATGAACCACCAAACCATTACAATTCGTGAAAATCATCGAAACAATCGATCCGATTCCAGCAACACATGCAACTAGCAATGAAAAACATAGACTAGTATAAACCAATGCAACAAATGGACCAAAGTTTTTACCTAACGTTGTTGTTACTAGGTTAGTGAAACTAACCTCTTCCACATTGTCCTTCTCCATTGCATCAAAACAAAGCTCAGCAACAAGCATTATTGTTGAGATTACATAAATCCATGAAATGATGATTATGATTGTTGATGGTATTGGGCCTGATTTTATTGTTAGAGATGGTAAACCCAACATTCCAGGCCCAACTGCTGTACCAATGATCAAACTCACTGCTCCCCAGAAACTCTTTTCTCAGGAGGACATTGAATTTTATTCTCAACATTAACATTAATGTCTGTGTTGTCCTGGGCGGAAGATGGTGTAATTGCATTACAAGGAGTGATTTTTCTTAGATGAAGATGACTTGAGGGTATTTTTGTGAATGATGGAGATGGTGATAGAGTGAGAATTTTTTGGGGTTGGATGTGATATTTCTATGGAGTGTGATAGATGGTTTTGGAAATGAGAGATTTTGTGGAGATGGTGATGAAGTTGGTGGTGTTGCATGGTTGAAGAAGAAAAGTGTGTGAAAATGTGAATCTCTTCTCTGCAACAGTGGGTTTGATTCAGGGAATCTTATGTGGATAGAAGGAAGAAACCTAAGACTTACTACATGTTTGGTCTAGATTCTCTAAAGGTTATCAATTTTGGAATGAATTTGAGGCGTTTGAATCTTACAAAGTAAAATTGATTTTAATGTAATTTTATAGTATTCAAAACTATTGTTATATTCAATTAAGCATAAATCACTTTTAATCAGAATCAAGTATATAAAATTAATTCATTTATAATTAATTCTTCTCACCGCATTAATGTATGTTAAAAAATTATGCTTTTTAAAAACTATTTTTAATATTTCATATTATATAAAAAAATTAATTAAAATTGATAAAACATTATAATTTTTTAATATTCATTAAAAACAATATCATTTAAAATGGGTGGGATAACTCAAATTATTAGTTTTTAATAGAGGATATATTAAAAGAACAAATAATTCCTAATCTCGTAGGGATGGAATCAAAAAGAATGAGAGAAGTAGTTGTGAGGCGATGAAAGTGTCTGAGGAAGTAGTTGTGAGGTTTTATGATTGTAATATCCTAGAGATGTTTTGGGGTGTTTGAAGTTGATGATGTTTAGGTAAACTGTTGTCGTCAAGATTTATGTTTGTTTAAGTATTTAATTTATGCGTGTTTAAACTTGTTGATGTTGTTTAGGTTAAATGTTGTTACTTATTAATGTTTGTTCAAGTATATAATTAATGTGTTGTCTTATGGATGTATTATTTATATTAAATGCAAAGTACTAGTGGATGAAACACTTAATTTCTTGATGTCATTATATTATACAACTTAGAAGCATGAAAACAAAAACTAATTACTAGTTCCTACATTTGGGCATCGTGTTCGGTTGTGTCCAGGGGCGACACAACACATTTTCTCTCAATTTATTAAACTTGTCCATTTACATTGTAATGTGGATGCTTACTAGGCGACCTTTTTATGCGCCTCATGTTGGGTTATGGCAAATCGGTCTCCATCATAAGTGGGCCAACGCATCAAACGATAGAGCAGGAAAACTTGTATTGTAAACCCCAAATAGGTTAGGCACCTTAAGCGCCATCCAATAGAAGATATGTGTCATTATGCACCACATAACATGCAGCGATAACATGTGAACAAGGGAGGCGGTATGCTTGAAACTTTCTGCAGATCCACACCAATAATTGCTCAAGTTGACCTTATAACGTCCCATAGGCTTTCCTCACTGTGGTCAGATGGTTTCCTTCACACTAAAAGTGTTATTATTGTAGTCAAAAACTAACCCGATGCGTGGAGGTTTGAGTTTCATGTTTCATGACCTTCACGCATTGCTCGTAGATGATGATTGGCGAATTCAAAAGCACTCTACATTGCACCCACTTTCAACAAAGTGTTCCGTCCTATAGTATGTTGCTTGTATAATTGTTGTAATGGGCAAATTATGAGTTTCTTTGAATACAAAATTCGATGACTCGACAAGGTTCATTGTCATGTGCCCCCGTGACGACCCTCGTCAAATGCCCTCGTCCATTTTCAAGCTGAATTTTGTATCCACGCTAAAGCATCATTGGTTGGTTCAACATATACCTATATGGTTTAAGAAAAAATGTGTTAACATTATGGTCTACTAATAATGTTACATAAAAGCGTATATAAAATAGACTTATCCAAGTTGATCATTATTCTAGAGGCTTCGGTCCTTGATTTCCTTAACAAAATTTTGCGCGATATATACGATACAATAAGCATGGAAAGATAGAAATCATGTCAACCATTTTCGGGATTGTTGTATGAGCTTTCGATAAGCGTTTACATCGAAATCAAACACAAATCAGGTTGGGGAGCTACATGAATTCTCAAGTTCTTTAGAAAGAACCCCTAACCATCCGTTGTCTCACCTTCCACAATGGCAAAGGCAACTAGGAAAATATTATTATTTCCATCTTGTGTTACCGCCATTTGTAGCGTACCCTTGTATTTACCATATAACCATGTACCATCAATCTGCAGTATAGGCTTGCAATATGCAAAACCTCGTATGCATGGCTGAAATGCCCAAAATAGTCGATGGAATATTTGTTTTCCTGCAACAAGAGTTCTGTCATATGTATACATCAGAGATGTTTGCATATCTATCACTGTACCTGGAACAAAAGCTAAAAGTGCTAACAAGTAATTTGAAAGATCTTTGTAAGACTTTTCCCAATTTCCATAAACTTGTTCAATTCATGGTTGTAAAACATTGTTTCCATGTCATCATCGTCACGGACTTTCAACGGAACATACTTCATGTTGTTATCACCAAAATGAAAAGCATTTCGATATATAATTTATAAGACATCTCCAGATTGCATCCTTGTTTGAATCATCTCCTTCTGGTATATAAACTTAGAATTTCTTCGCAGTATGAATCGACAAACATCAGTATTTTCGAATACAATGCCCATATCATTGGAGACAAGGATCTCTCTATTGTAATGAGCATCAACCACATAATGAGGTGTTTGAGACATTGTAAATTTTTTGTGAAGAAATATTTGAGTTTGAGTTGATAAAACATACATGCATGAAGTGATACATTTATATGATAGAAGTTTTGTTTTTTTCACAATATTTAATTACTATTTCGTAGTCTACTTGACCAGTCAATGGTCAAGATTCTCTCAATAAAGGATCCTCCCTTTGCATATGCGGAGGTATGTACGTGAATGGGAGAACAAATTTGAACTACGCAATAGTTCAAGATCTTTTGGGTGTTGAATTGCCGAAAAGGGCTAGAAAAACCAATTCATTAAAATTACTTGGCTAAAGAAATATGATGCATTTGATTTAGATGAAAATTCTACCATCGAGCAATTTCATCAAAAAACTAGAATTTATATTTTATTACTTTTTGCTTGTTTACTATTTCCTGACACTAATGGTAATACAATACATCTAATGTATTTACCATTATTATCTGACTTTAATAAAACAACTCGATCAGGTTAAGGGATTTGCGGTTTTAAGCGCATCTATACCGAAATTTGTGTAGATGCGCAAAGTGAATACTCATAACTTTGCCGGTTGTTCAACACTATTACAAGCTTGGGGTGGTCAAGGATACGGTCTTGCGCCTAGGAACCATAGTCCATTCCACTTTCCATACGCAACCAAGTTAGTTGAAACTTCTATATTTTCTAAAAGTTTTTTACTACTTAAATTAATTTACTTCTTACCCGATTTAATTATTTTTTAAAACTTTAGGTGGTCTGCACTATGGGATGGATTACGAGAAGACTCATCATCATTGTGCACAGGTTATCGTACTTTCATCGATCATCTCCAAAAATGATGTAATTTTTCTCAACCAAATTAAATATTACTTTTACTTTATATACTTTAATAAATTAATATAGTTGTTAATATTTTATAATAGTTTACTTGAGACCCTACCTAGAACTTGAAGATTTAGATTCAATGATAGTCATGTGTGGAGTTCAAAAACATATCTTATCTATTTTACCAACGTGGAAATGCATCATAGAGATAAGGTCAAACTCAATTTGGAATTCTTCAAGGGATACCCGATGCTCCAATGCATGGAAAACTATCACAAAATCAACTTGTCCAACCAATGGTCATCCGATTCGTGCAAAAATTCCGAAGGAAGAAGCGAAGTCAATGGAGGCGCACAAATAGAGTCTTACTAGGAGAAATCATGTCGGATGAATGTAAACCGACTCAAGATTACATGAGTTGGTATAAGTCATTTCATATTTGTATTTGTCACCAAATAATTATTTGACCCTCGTAACCAACCATCATCTTCAGCGTCCAACAGGACCATCATCAAACACCTCGCCTAACCCTCATTCATGATCAACCAACAACAATTCCCTAACACCCACTACCATTCTTCCCAACACAACCATCTTTTATCCAAAGCCAAGATCCCATCAACATACACACTCACCTCATCCATCACATGGGGAACCCAATAACAATTTTCAAATTTTTTCCATCTACATCACATAACGTACCAACTACTTCATTAACTCTACAAACCCCACAATACCCCACCTAAACACCCCAACAACAAATGCATTTTTCCCAACCCACATTTTACCACACCGAATGTTACCAACCCAATACATAGCCAAACACCGGTAGGTAACCTACCAAATTGGAATTTCGAGGAACGGATTAAGTTATGGAAGTGCAGTGAAACGACCTTTACCAATGAAGACATGATATCGACATTTTTCATGAATGACGGTGTTATTGGACCTTCTACGCAACCACAACCGAGAACCACAAAATGCGAGAACAACGTCATTTGATGCTTCTACGGACCAACAAACAAGCTTCTCGTTGTGGAGCCTGCGCTTCACACACGGGTCAAAATCCATTAGATTTCAATTGTTTTCATGTACTCTTTTCTTCTATTTGTTGTCAATGTCGGTTTAAATTAATGAAGTAATATTTTTTATTTTTAATTGTTTTAATTTTATAATATAAATAATTACTATTTAATTATAATATAAAAATAAATATAATTATTAATACAATAATTACTATTTAATTTTTAATTATAATATAAAAATTACTATTTAATTATAATATAAATAACTTAAATAATATTTACTATTTAATTATAATATAAAAATTATTAAAAACTTTTATTAAAATAAATTATTAAAATATATTATTAAAATAAATTATATACTTAAATAATAATAACACATTTATTAAAATAAAATTATTTAATTAAATATAAATAAATTAATAATTTATAAAATCTGAAGAAAAAAAAAAGAAAACCAGAACAGCTGCCTATGTATTTGGCGGACCTTCTTACCATTACTCTGACGGAGGGTATGAATTTTGAACATGATCGTCCTTTAAATGGACGGAAGTTTTATTTTTATGTTTTTTGTTTGAATGAGTGATATATTAGAAGTTAGGGTAAATGAATGGTAATGTGAAATATATTTGTTAAAAGAGTGTTAGAACAATAAAAAATTCTTTTTTTTTTTCGGATTTGCATCCTGTCATGTTTTTTTCTCTTATGTTTTCATAATGTTGCAATTTCATCTATTAATTCATGTTTTTCTCCCTCTCACTTGTACTATTATTTTTCATTGTGTTGCAATCAACCATTAGATTAATAAAATGACTGACAGAAGGTTGAACTAAAAAGGCACAAGAGGATCCAAATTTGTTTTTTTACGGATTCTCTTCACTATTCACTCACATAACACATTGTCTTTGGAGTATGTCCATGACATCAAGTTTACAAGATGAATATTTTTCCTCGTTTTCTCGATCTGCTCCTCTAAAATACAATGTCAAAATCTAAGGGGTTTTTAAGTTTATTAGTGATGCTCACATACAAATAGTTAGAAATGTTTTTCTAAAATGATGAGATGTATTTTTAGACCCATCCAAAAAAAATTATTTTAACACTTTATTTTTATTTTATTATAAATTAATTAGGACGAGATACATCTTCATAATAAAAATATATTTTCTAACGTGTTTTGAATAATATTATTGTATTAGATATTTTTCCTTTTCGTTTTTATTAGAGTTTATTAAAAACAAAAAGTGCTGGCGAAACCAATCTTTATCATTTTTAACATTTCTCAAACTTTATGCTACATTGCCTTTAATTAAAGAATTGAATTTAACTAATTTTCTTACATTTGCAATTAAAATATTTCAAAAAGTGTCTATATAATTACGATTATATGACCAATTATATATACTATTAATTATTTTACCATAAATAATTTTTGAGGCACACTTTTTGAAATAAATTAAATAAATTCAAATTTTGTAAAGAAGAAAAAATCGGTTTACAGAAAAATACGTTATATTCGAAAAAGTTATACTGAAAAGAAAAATCGAAAAAGTCAATTTATAAAAATTCAGACCAATCCACATAACTCTTTGAATTTTTATGTGAAATATCTATAGACGAAATTAACAATTTAGATAATATATCCAAATCTATTCCTTCTTGGCTATAAAAAATTTCAATGGACCCAACAAAGAAAGTAAATAGTATTAATACAAGCTTAGAAAATAGCATAGTATTGTCGATCCATGAGGATAAAAAAGGAAGATTTTAGTACCAAAATAGGTACTATCAAGAAAAAGTCGTCTTATGCTTTTGACATTTTGATTTATTCGATGTGAATATGTTCTCTCCCAAAAGAAAAAGAAGTCCTTTCATTATTATTCATTAAGGAACCTAATAAATGAATTTTCTATTTAATTTTTTTCTTCTTTCCCCATAAAGATATTGAATAGAAGGAACTACTTTTCTTTCCATTGAAATTTTGAAAATGAGCGTTTAAATTTTTAATAACATCTTTCTAGCTATTATTAATTTTTCCTTCAATTTACCTCCTTAAGGACACGATTTTAGCAATTCCATTTTCTAAGGGTTTTAATTTTTAATAACAAGTAATCCATTTCTCTATTTCTTGATCTGCAGAATCATATGTTTGCAACAAAGGGACACGATTTTAGCAATTCCAAGCGACTAGGCGTTGTGTTGATTCTTATAAGTAATATATCGAAACCTCCCAGATTCCTTATTAACACTCTTTTTATCAAACTAGTACATTCTAAAATAACAGTTATTCGGATATTTTTACTCTTAGTCATAAACCTCCTATGGTATTTTTATTCACTTAACTCTTCAATTTTAAGATTAGAAGGAAGAAGAAAAAAACGGAAGAAAAGATAAGTGGATAATTCAAAATCAAATTATGAAAACAATCCCATTGAATATGCTTTGCTTTGATGGAGATTAAAAGATATGAAGCAATAAATAACACATTATTTTTATCCTAGTTCACTTGAAACATGCCTGTGATTACACTTGCGAGGAAATCGCCATGATTAACACATTCACACACCAATTGTATGTGACTAACAACCTCTAAGAGTAATTGTCCTAGACTTCTTGAGAAGTTGGCTGTCTCTCAAGGCGGTTAAACAACCATTTGATAACAAGTTTGTTTACAAATAAATATGTACACAAGCGATATGCAAACAGTTTTTAGTACAAAATGACTTGAATGAATTCTACGACTTTTACAAAGAATAATGAAATTTATGCGCATAGAGTTTTCTTGTAAATTAGCAGTTGTTTCTTCAAGTCTTCAAGCTCTTATAGTGCCATGCATGATGTAACCGTTGAGGTACATTTGGAATATGAAACTTGGCGGCTTGAAAGAACGTGGGGACAAGATCGTACGCAACATCTGTCATTCATGGTAGTGGAATGAAACATTTTGTTTGTACCCCGTTAACATTATCTTCTTTCCTTCTACACTTCAGAGGCTTCTGCGAGCATGAGTTTAAGAGTGGAGAATCTAACTTCTATTTAATAAAAACTAAAGTCTTTAGAGTCTTTAGATCTTCCTCTTTGGAAGCTTCAGAACTTGGTTTTGAAGAACCTTGCATCGTAACCAAGGGTTGAAAGAACTTCAAGTCTTGGAATCTTCATAATCACATTCTTCGGAGTCTTCAGCACTTGGTCTTGTAACCTTTATATCGTAACCTAAGTTCAGAAGTACTTCAAGTCTTAGAATCTTTAGAATCAAATTATTTAGAGTCTTGACGCTGGTCTTGAAACCCTTTGTCGTAACCTAAGGTTATAAGAACTTCAAGCTTTCGAATCTTGAGCCACGTCTTGACAGTCTTGAAGCACTTGGTCTTGAACCCTTTGTCTTCTAAAACTTGAGTCTTTACATCTTGACATAAGCCACTTTTTGTCTTTAGATCTTCCTTGGTTTCTTCAAACAAGCGTGTCGGAGTAACTGTAGCCTTCGAGCTTTCCTCATGAACTTGTTCAACAGATCCTTTGTAGCTTAGAAGTGGAACATATTCTCTTTTAATGTCTTGGCCCCGCCATTCATCAGAAGTAGAACCTGTTTGTTTATCTTAAAAATACAACAAATATTAGAGTAACAAAAACTATTCACTCAAACATACTCTTTGTTATCATCAAAACTCAGAGACATAATTGCAGAACCAAATCTTGTTCTAACAATCTCCCCCTTTTTGATGATGATAAAACTATGTATTTTGATGACACAATTTTTCATAATATCAGAAGAAATTTAAAATGAGAAGGTTAGGACAAATTAAACTTTAGATGAAAACTCTCCCTAAATCACAGACTTGGTGAAAGATCAGAATTTCTGACTAAGGACCATCTGAGCAACAGCTCCCTCTGGTTCCAACAGATCAGATGAAATATCTTGAGAGTCTTGATTATTGAATATACAACTTCTCAACTGAGAGCTTGTACTCTAATGTCACTCATACAAGTTCCAAAATCTTGCTTAGAATTTGACTTCTAACTAACTCTTTCATAGTCTAGTGCAAGGAGTCAGATGCATGACTTTCTTTAGTTCAGATTCTTGAAAAATTCTGAAAAAGAAAAGCAACACAATTATACCAAGAAACAACAGTTTATATTTGGTTAGAAATGTAAGCATCATTTTTCAGAGATTGAGAATCAAAATTACTTCTTTAACTACTCCCCCTTTTTGTCTTAATCAAAAAGTGATATTTTAAAAACGTGTGAAAAACACATAGATAAAATAATAAACAAAAGAAAAGTGTTTTCATTCACTTAAACAAGAGGAGTGCGTTAAAGTGAAGAATGAAGCTAATCTTTAAATATATCACAACACTCATCAAACAATACACTTTCTCCATACAATAGATTATTTCAAATAGTTTCAGTTACATGAGC
>CM038792.1:292785759-292830339 GCA_021764765.1 Vicia sativa
AACGGATCGGAAAATCTTCGGATACGCTGATACGAATACCTGCTTAATCTCATCACGAAGACCATTCTCAAACTTGATACATTTGGAAAATTCTCCATACGCATCGTTAGGGTAATGAGCATAATACTTTTAACTTCAAAACTTGAAACACTCTCCGGTGAGTCTTGTTACCTGCTTGAGTTCCGAAACTCAATCTCCTTCTTACCTCGGCGTCCTCGGAAAATACGTCCTCGAGAAAAACTCTTACGAACGGCCAAGTCGGTGCAACACCATCTTCTTCGATTCGATTACGGTAACCCACAGTCATCAACTTCCTCGGCTAACATGTGAGTTCCATATCTCACCTTGACCCCTCTGCCGATCGAATCACTCACGAAGATCCTCTCGATCTCCTTCAACCCTTACTTGAGCACCTTGGGATCATGTGCACCCTTGAACAATGGAGGATTATTCCTCCGAAAATTCCCCAATTGTCGGTCGGCACTGTCGCGACTCCTGCTGGTTCCCTCCGAGCACTCCGGCCAACATTCCCAAGCCTCGGCTGGCATCATCATTCCTTCCGTTACCTCTTGGGTCATTGTTACGTAACAAGACAAAACAATCTACATCAACACAAGTATCGGCGGTGTCACCACACTAATCGCATACTAAAGGGATAACGACACAGGACAAGACAGGCTATGCTAACGATACCACTATTGTAACACCCCGTCTAAATACCCGAAATATATTAATTAAATTAACATTTAAATCATCTTTAATCGAGTTAACACGTAATCACGGGATGTCACAATTAATAGGTAAAATAAAAACTTCATTCAAGCGGTAGCCATGCTACCCGAGGATCAACATTTTCAAATAATTGATCAAGTTAAGACCATGTCTTACAGTGAGAATATCATAACCAAACACGGAATAATTCAATCATTATTATTCCCAACAAAGTTTTAAATAAATAATAAACCAATGTCTAATTCCTCATCTAACGTTCCCCGTGTTACAATCTAATCGAGCATGACAACGACCACGGACTAAAGCGATAAGCTCTAGAGCCATCCTCACCGACTCTTGGTGCTAACCTCAATGCGAAATGGTAAAGTAAGGGTGAGACTTCTCATAATTAAAGCATATTATAAGTCTTTCAATCAATACTATATCCACAAGCATTTATTTCACCCGCTAAACATAAATTGATTCACATACCAACCATTTATCATGCATAATCATAACAATCAAGAAGAGTAACAACTTGGAGACATCTATCATGTTACCACTTCATACTAATACAGACTCAATGCATGCGATGCCGACTCGTGACCAAGTCACCCCAACGATCCATCATCAACCGGATACGGTACCATCGATTAGTCCATAACCACTCGGACACGAATCGGCTAACCACCATCCTCACTCCGGGTATCGGTTGGCAATCAAGTCAAATTCCGCACAATGAGAATTAACTTCACCAAACAATGCAAATGCACGCACATCATAGCATGCAGCGTAGATCTGTATACATTCATCTATAACTGAATCACAACAATCAACATGATATAAACCATCATTACATCTAACATCGGCATAAACATGCAACCCAATCAACATGATATATCAACCAATCATGCATACATCTAACATCGGCATAAACATGCTATTACATCTACACATTACCGATTATCCTCATCACCAAAGTTCCTCTACTACATACATCATTATGTATCGGTTAATAATCATTTAGTTGAAATTCGACCCCTTTCCAAAATAATTTCAAGTTTTCCAAAATATTTTTATTTCATAAGGTAGAGCATTAAATTTGGAAATAACGTCAAAAGCGAGCTCAAAACGGACTTACGGTTTGAAAGTTATGAATTTTGAAGTTTTAAAATTTCAAAAATATTCGGTGGAACGGTTCCTCCACAGATATGGGTTCCCAATCAGAAAAAGCAGCCCTGGAAAAATGTATGAACCGGTTCCTCGGTAGAGAACCGGTTCCCGATAAAATTCATTTCTCGGAAAAATCAGCGTGGAACCCGATTCCTCCCACAGGGAACCGGTTCACGAGTACAAATGCATTTTTCAAAAGTTTTCAAAGTGGAACCGGTTCCTCTGAGGAACGGTTCCCACGATATAAAGTCATTTTACGCATTTTAAACCATTTTCTTCCATTCTAACTCAATCACACATACCCATGCGATTCCATCATTGGAAACACCCAAAATACATCGGTTGCATCATTTATCACATCAATTATCATCTTCCCTGTCCGATCAATTGGTATCGACACCTAATCATTGGACCACCATCGACACAATCGCACTAGGAATACATCCATGGAAACCTAGAAATCCCAAAACTAAGATTTCCTAACATGCTATAGTCTATAATATTAAAATCAAACCTATAATAAACAATAATCAATCCAAAATCACCCTTACCTTGTGGGTTCTTGAATCGACACTTGGTTTTCTTCCTTCTTTTCTCCTCTTCTCACTTCCGTATCTTGTTTTCTCCAAAAATGACTCTATTTTCCTTATTTCCTTATTTTATTCCTTTTATTCCTTTTTAAATAAAATAAGTATTATTTCTCATTCTCCAATTAATTCCATCATTAATCTTAATAATAATATAATAAATAATGTCTCAATTAATTTAATAATTAAAAATCATAATTATTTAATTACGAATTATTTTAGGGTGTCACAAGCAACACAAGAATAAATAGATCCTTCATTTCACATAAATATCAAATCACGGTCATACAGTTGATCGGTGACTCTACATAAACACAGTAAAATTAACACAATCTTCCTTCTTGAAGAGACAAGGAACTAAAATGATGCTTCAACATCAATTTGACATCACCCCTAACATATATAGGCTTACATGTTAAGAAGTCCATACACAAATCTTCTTGAGGGGACACAAAAATACAAAGTAGGTAAATTTGCACCGGATATCAATCATCGTTAGTCAGCTGTAGAAGCACGCATGCCTACTTACTTGGACCAGAAAGCTAATCCAATAAGTGGAAATATAATCCTCGTTGCCTCCTCTTCCAGACCGAGGTAGGTTCTAAACATATGTGATCAACACACCTTTTCTGCTTGCAAATCATTTGCTATATCAATCCACTAGTGTATCGAGTTTTCACATTTGCTAACGGATGTTCCAACATCTTGTAGATCATTCTTCAAGGAACTCATAGAGATACAGGATTTTTCCATCGGATACAAATGCAGCGGAGCGACAAATGAGAATACTCTTCAACAATCTTCAGGCATAACGGTCACCCTAATACATGAGCTCCACTAAATAGGTGACAATTCATCCATGGTTTGAAATAAATCAAACTAGTAGAATAGGAACATAAACCCCGCTCGGCTACCATCCTTACACACCTTCAAATAGGATGTATCTCAATATATAGTAGATGGTCCACTCCACTTCAAGGACCATAAAAACAGTAATATGACCAACCTATTCAAACAACTCTTTAGGCACAAACTTTCTAACTTGCACATATGAAAGTTTCCCCAGGACCTCATCCATATTCATACATAATGCTTTCTATGATACCAATTGAAATTTGGGTACATCACACTCAAATGTATTATAAAAGATGCTCGAGATATTTGATCTGACATTAACAAACAGGCAAGGTAAATTACAGTCACGGAAACATAAAATAACACAAAGTAAATTGTTTACCGATTCGTGCAACACACTTACATCTGGAGGCTTCCAATAAGGATGAAATCCAATATCATCAATATCAATTCGAGTTAAACATCATTTCAACTTCTCCTTAATCACTACCAATTCAATTTCTACCTAAGAACATCTTAGATATAGAGCCCCTCACTCCTTCAATCTCCTGTCATAAAATAATAACAATAACAAAGATAGAGACTCACTTCTATCATAACTACCTAAAACTTAAAGCAATTTACTTCTAACTTAGGACACATTGGAGTTTCTTCATAGCTTCCTCCAAGAATAATACATATTGCCTCTCCTATGGGTTTCGGGAGCATGGTGACCATCCCACAACCGGGTTGTTCTTGCATCTAGTACTAATGATTACATCCTTCTAAATCTAGCTAGTTATCAAGACTAGGTTACAAAACATTATTTTATAACCTCTTCCCAACTGAATTTGGTCCTTTTAAACAACAACATGTTGGTTGTAACAAAGCTACAGAAAACTTATGCTACAAGTAAGGTCCTCAACATTTGTTTCCTAAATGTTCTCCTTGATTCGATTGAGACTCCTTGAATCTTTTAGACCTTTAAATATGCTATAAATATGGTCAATACATTATGCATAATATTCTCCAAATATTCTGCATAATTAAATCGAACAAATCTCATTATTTAGTTCAACAGCGTGATGTCCAGTGCTTCATGTTAGGACATGTTGTTCAGTTGTTGAATAGGTTTAACCTGCATATTTGTCATCCCAATAAGATTTCTTGTTGTATCGGTTCGCTTATTCATTTAAATATCCTATTTTGCACTACATTATTGTTGCTATTATTTGTTTTACAAAATTAAGCCAATCCTCAAACTTAAGGAACTTAAACTTCCAAATCATATCTAGTCTATGATTGTTCATCATGCCTCTAACCATCACCTTTCAATCGATACCACTTGGAACAGATCTCAATCTAAACAAACATTTAACCTTCATACTATAAATGCCATAAGAGGAATTAGTGGTTTAGGTGCAATTTTTTCTTTTGTAATTCCTCTTTCACACCCGTAATTAATATCCTTCCTCCTCACATTCCATTACTTAATCAGAACAAACATTAATAAGAATAATACCTGATTGTTTACTAGTAAAATGTGTTCATGCTAAAACTTCAGACTGGGAGTTAAAAATCTATCGATTATAACATATAATTATGAAACTTTATTAATTTCATAAATGATGGATAACAATTAAAACCATATTAATTCAATAGGAAATATCGGTATCTATGGTGAATAACTCTATATAATCTATACATAAATCCGTAGGAGAAGCTATCGGATATGGACCACCAGATACAAATTTCATATGCATACATAAAATTTCAAGCTAATGCAAAATTTCGGTATATCGGAAATTTAAAATTTCAATATTACGTTCGTCCAAAATTTTGTAAATTTCCTATAAGTTTTTTGGTACTCCCGAAAATTTTAAATGTTCGAATAAATCACCTAGAAATTTTGAAATACGGTAAATCTCCATTGAAAATTTTGGAAACACAACAATTTCTGATAAAACACACAATTTTAATACTAAATTTTGTTATGCATACCAGAAATTTTGATTTTCACCGTACACCAATAAAATTTTTTGACAAATATAAGTTTTTAAGATAAATAGTAATAACGACATTTTTATTTAAAAATTAGGGGTGTCGAATATAATATGGGTGGCCGATAAAATGCTCGATTTTACTGATAAAAGGCTTAAAGATGTTAATTAAGGCTTTTAAAATTAAAACAAAAAACAAGTCATTTTGATATTAAACATCTAAATGAAAGCTTAAAATGCGTTGACAAAATTTTAAACTTTGACTTTTTGACTTCCTTTTGAATTTTAATAATAAATGAAAATGATGCAAAAATAAATAAAATTGACTTTAAAAAAAGATGACCAAAATGGATATGGTTAACTTTTATTTAGCTTTTCAAAAGAATAAATCATGGATCAGATGAAAAGTAAAAGGCGAAAATAGGGGTGACAAACAGATCAAACCCTCACTCATGAATAATAGCAAGGTGGATGTAAAAATAGGAGTGGATGACTCGCCAAAGTATCAATACTAGCCTTTTTCTCCTTTAAGCATGGTTTCATACCACATATCTCTCACGATCTGTTAGGAAATCTAATGCCATGATGAAACTTATCAATCATATGCACATTAAAATACATGGATACAATATCACGAACATGAACATGTTTGATTTTGTTTCCTATGAACACTAGGATCAGAGAAACAGAAGATGTTTTCACCCTGGTATGTTTTTGGAAAAATGGAAATTGGAAGAAGAAGAAAAAGGGTTTACGAAAATATTAGAAATCCAATGGCCTGAAAACCATCTGATCAGTAATAAGGCAGTGCCACAAGAAGTGGGAAAGTCGCTACACCGAAGACACGTTTAATAAAACAATGATTTTCCCAAAGAACTCCATCATTAGGTGAATTAAATGGACCCATGCTATTTTTAACTAAAGCACTCAAGCTTTCCATAGTGATTGGCATTTGGCGTCTCGAGTCTAACTTGAAGAAATATGCATATCCCTTTGTAGTATAGTCTTTTAAGGAGTGTCACCTTCAATTGAGGGACTCACCCTCTAATAAATATTCAACTTCAAATTAGGGACTCGCCTCAAGCTAATATACTTTCCTATAATAAGAAGTCATCTTGGTGAGGACTCCACCCCTAGTTGATGGGCTGTAAGCTTGGTACATGGGCGCCATCGGCCAAGAGACTCATTAGTAGGGTGAAAGTTTCATCAAATGGGAAAATGTCAAAAACACTTGGGCTTAGCAAAGCCATAGTACATGAAGGAATATGTAGTTTATATACTGCGGGTGTCTTAAATTAGGGGCACCCTTGCCCAAAATGGTATTTCCTAAGTGATGACCTAGGGACTCTCCTTTGGCACTAATGACATGTAAATATTCGTTGAGTCGAGGGAAGGAAGTACCACTACTCCCTAAACATTAGTGTTAGAACAAGATTTGGTCATACCTCTAATATCTAGTTTTGAGGATAACAATGCTTATATTTATATGTAATAATTTTGTATTACAATAGTTTCTTTAAGCGATGCGAAATAATTTTCTATTGATTCAAAATAATATCATTAGAATCATTTCGAACCATCGAGAAGAACTATTCACTTCTCAAGAAACATCGGCAATTCTTAAGAATGTTGAATGTTCACTAGAAGAGAATATCGTGTTTACTCGGATCAAAAACCAAGATAAGCTTATCATAAAAGCTTTTTCTTTATTCTCGGAAGTTAGGATGTGTTTCTAAGAAAAGGATTTTTGTGAAAGCTTTTGCTTCAAGCTCATAAATAAAAATATGCTTCTTGGGATAAGTGCTTCAGTTTGTTGTCGGATAAGTTGTTGCTCCAAATCGGAAGACAAGGTTACGATTCGAGGAAGACCCTAATACCTCGGAAACATTACAATAAAATGTCTTCTAGAATATTTATCATTTCACATAAAAAATATTCCATCGAAGGTTAAGAACAAAGCGTTATCTCTTATAAACTCTCTTCAGCCTTCATCAAAGTATATCATCGGAATAAAATACCATAAAATTTCTTAAGAAGAATTGTACAATCACAAAGAGAACTACTTCATTAAGAACAAAAAGGATATGTAGCAATTGAACAAGAATCTAGACTACGAAGACAAAGTGCTAAAGACTTTTGAAGACAAGGTTCTGATGAACAAAGTTTGAAGACTTTTAGGTTTGATTTTTGTGATCCAGCTTGATCCTTCTAATACATGCTTCTTCATTATTATCAAACCTGCGAAGATTGGAAAGTTCAAATTAGCTAACGAAGGGTGTACAAGGTATAATTTACAATGCCTCATGTACCCTTGTTTATAGCAAGGACCTACTTGTACTATTTTATCTACCATTTGGCACTATCTCGCCAAAAAGAAGCTTAGACAACGCATTTTAGGCAGCACTTTTCCCAGAAAGCGCTGCCTAAAGAAAAAATATAAAAATCTAGGAAGATACAACAAAAGTCTTTGCCTAAGGGGCCTTAGCAGTAGCTTTGGGCATATTGCTGAGGGGCCTTAGACAGGCGCTTTGGAAAAGAACTGCTAAGGGCCCCAGCAAAAGCGCTTTCGGAAAGCCTGTTCTAAGCTTATTCAGAAAAGCTGCTGGGGGCCTTCTTAGCGGCGCTTTCAACGTATCTGAGGCGCCTCCTTGACGCTTTACGAAAAAGCGCTTCCTAAGGTTTTTATTTTAAAATTAAAACATAAACCCTATTTTACCTATTTTCGTTTGTATGCAATTTTCTTTCGTTCCTTCCTCTCACACGAGCTTCGTCTCTTCATCTTCTTAAACGCCCTCCTTCAACCTTTCTCACTCTTCTTCTTCCTCCGTCTCCATTAACCCTCATCTTCTTCTTCTTCCTTCTTCTTCTTCAACCTTGAGCTCAACAACCTCCATTTCTGCCATACCCACTCTCTGTTCATGCCGAACCACCATTTTCCTATCAACACCTTCGTCTCCTCCACGATTCCGATACTTTCATCGCTAATCTCCGATTCGCCACCTTCGGTATTTTCATCGACTCACGCTTTCCATCAATTGGAATCTGGCGAAGCGTGGTTACTCAAAACATTCATCTCATCTATATGCATTGATATTAAAATTTTGTCTTTCTCTTTTTCACTGTGCACTCTTGGTTTAAGGCGATACTACCATTCTACTATTTGATGCATCAATTACGGAATAGGAGGTAGTAAATTATGTCTTTATTTATTGAATGGTTTCATGGCATTAAGCGATTTAAAGTTGAGGGCTATATAAACTTATACTCCACGGATCAATATCACTTAAATTCACTTCAAATGTCTTTTGATTATATCTTGTTTTATTCTCATTCTCATATATTCTATTGAGCATAGCCCTCAATGATGACCTTTATGGTGATGCGGAAATTAGCATTGCAAAAGCAAGATAGCTTAACTATATTAGTCTTGTTATGTCAATCTTTACAAGAAGTGGACCTCTCTGAAATCACTAGTTCTTGATAATTGTGAGGTATATGAACAATTTTTTTATGCATTTCTTTGATTAAATTTCCAAAAATTATTCTTGAGTTGTGTTTGTAGTATATTCTGACTGATCAAATAGGTTATTTCCTACTCTATATCCATTTTATAAATTATAAATTGTATAATCACCTAATCTAGTTGTTCCATAACTTGTGGATTGAAGTTTTGTGATAGCTCTCTAAAATAGTTCTGATATATAAAATTTGTTGTTGAGAACACTCTAAAGTTGCTACTCAAATGGCTCCTATTAGTTTTATAGTGTTCATAATCTTTGTTCTTTCATTCCTTGACATGGTTTGTGTTTGAAGCACTAATTCTTAGTCTTTTAGGTTAGTTTATAAGTATGGTCTAATTCTAGGTATTTTGTTGAGTTTTGTTTTTAGGTGTTTAGTTTATTTGTTGCTTTAGGCATAATAGGATTTAGAAGGTTCTTATTGTCATCGTATTATTTAATTTTTAGTTAGTTTGTATTCCTATGATTCATTAACGTGATTTATTTGTCCTTAGATGTTTTTTCTATTTTTTTAGTAATTAATGAATGACATTATGAAGGAAAAAAACCTATATACTATTAGAAGATGTTTATAAATTTTCTTCAACTATTTAAATGTTACGCTCTAACTAATTTATTTTTGATTGGAGTAATTAAACTTTCTATAAAGGAGGCGATTATAAACAATAATAAAAGCTTAATCATCAATGAGGAGTATGTAAATTTATTTTGATATTAACGAGTTTCTTTGGTTTTAATTTCATTTGTGAATTGAAATTATTGAACGACCGATTACTTGGTTCTTGAATTGTTCATGCATCATATAAGTTTCATTTGATTGTATACCTTGTGATTACTAACTTGTTTATGGTTTGAGCAATCTTAGTTGAGAATATTTCATTGAGCATGATTTCATTTAGGTAATTGCTGCTTGGGATTTTGGTTTAGGGGTTTAGAACTTACTTTAAATTTGATTTTCCATGTTTGAATGTACATTGAATAATAACAGTTTCTCTGGTTTTAGTTTCATTTGTGAATTGAAATTATTGAATGATTGAGGTTTAGAATCGTGACATTGAATCGTGACATTTTGTTTCCGGTTCCATTTGGCTTTTTTTTTTATAGTCAAAATTATTAAGATCTCTCATGTAAGATATGTAGCTACCCAAATATTGTTTTAGAGGTTATGACTTATCCCGAATGTGGTTTTATATGTTATGGCGTATCCGGATGTTGTTTTATGGTATGGCATCATTCCTATGTTTTGACTTAAAAAGCGATTTTGACTTAAAAAGTGTTGTCTAAAGGCCACCTTAGGCAGCGCTTTTGCATTAAAAAGCACTAAACCTTTTATTAAGCTTAAGCGGCGCTTTGTGCCCTAAAGTAAAAAAACGTTGCCTAGGTGTTGTCTGACGTGGTGATGCGGAGATAAATTGATGTTATTGAAAGACTCTTTTAACCTTCCAATATATTTTTTGAAGACTACAAAGGCGTTGCTGAAACTCTAATTTGATATAATCTTTGTAGAACTTGAAAAAGCAAGGAGTTGTTGCTCATAACTTGCTTAACACTTTTGTGTTAATTCATTTGTATTAAACTTAGGAGATGTTTGTAAAGAAGGACTCTTGTAATCTCTTGTTGTAATTCATTTTGAATTGATTATTCTTAATGACTATGTTGTAGTCATTGTATACTTGAGAGGGCTAAGTTTGTTTTACCTCTTAAGCGATTGTAATCATTCTAAATGATTGAATTATCTTTTCCTCAAGTGACTAGGTTGTGGTTTATACTTTAGAGGGCTAAGTTGGTTTCCATCACTTAGAGGATTTGTTGTAATCTTTCAATATTACTAGATTAAGTCATTTTCTAAGGCGAAATCACCTTGGCGGGTGGACAAGAGTAACATTTTCTAAGGTGAATTTGTATAAGCTGATTGTGTCATTTTTCTTTCTAGCTTGTTTATCATTGATTGTTTGAGAAACATTTCTAAAGAAAAAGTTTTTGAAAATTCAATTCAAACCCCCTTTTCTTGTGTTTTTCTCTACCTTCATTTAGGTGGTCCATAACTTCTCTTGATAAAAGGTGGACGTTTTAAGCCACTAAGGGTTACCCAAACCCTTGGCTAAAAGGCCTCTATAAATACATCTCCCTCGGGAGGAAAAGACAAATCATAACTCATATTGATAACCCCATAAAACACAATCGTACAAGGCTTTTCACCTCTTTAGGCAAGTCCTAACCACCATACAACGTAATATCTGCACAAAAGCCTCAGAATCCCCTACTTATACAGAGAAACACACACTTGTATTTTTGAGCAGTATAGATTTTGATATGAGATTTCTTGAAGTGAGAGATTAAGAGTGCGTCAATAGGAAAAATGTGAGAGAAATGAGGTATGTTGTTGGAGATGCATAAAGAGTTCCAAGAGCCACTACAAACAACATCAATGATGGTAATAGAAATTTTTCAATGCAAATGATAAAAAGGTGTGGAGATACTATATCCCCTTGACAAGGTCCGTGAGAAGGCTTGAAGGACGACAATTTATTCTCATTCCATAAAGTAGACAAAGATGAGGAGGTAATATAGTGCATAATGAATAGGATGATCACTAGATAAAAATTATAATCCAACGTAAGGGTGTTCAAATATATAGTTCACTGAATTGTATATCTGAATTGAACTATAAAAAAAAACCATTAAAATGATTAATAAATTGGACTATTCAATTAAAACAATTAAAATTCAATTTAAAATTAATTCAAAATCAATTTTTTTATAAATTAGTTTTAAAAAGAATTTTTTCTAAAAACATACAAAAATGGATTTTCGAGAATAAATTATTTTCAAAAAAATTTCTAAAACAATAAAAAAATGTTTTGTTTATTGAAAAAATTAAGATAAAAGATTTAAAAAAAAATTGAAGAAAAGTTTTAAAAAAAAAAGTTCTGAAGAAATTTAAAAAATAAATTTCTGAAACAAATATTAAAAAAAGTTTTTTTAAAAAAATGTATAGTTTTCTGGAAAAAAATACATTTTAAAAAAATCCGGAAAAAAACTAATATAACAGTTTTTAAAAAAAATAAGAAATACTTTTCTTTTTAATTCTGGAAAAAATTTATAATAGAATAGAGTTCTTGTTGAATGAGAGTACTTGTTAGAAAAAAAATTCAGTTTAAATATTCAATTCAGTTAATTATATTTTTGAACACCTCTATTTCATAGTAATGAAAAAATTAGATTGATTCAAGATAATGCTATGTAAGAATTTTGGGAAAAGAATAGAGATTCTTGTGGAGCTTGATTCTATGCATTTTATTTCTATTCGTCCCGGTTATGGTTTGGGCATGTGTAGAAAGAAGTGTTTAGCTCTCTCCATGTATCCGGTGTCTTTAATTACCAACTAACCTGTTATTTTTATTATAAATCGTTTTGAAAAAAATGTATACCACAGTATAAGTTGTTTTATAATTTCAATAAATAATTAATGATGTTGTTTTTATTATATCTTTAAATATTTATTATTCTCTTTCATTTCAATTATATAAATTTATCTTCCACATCTCATTAACGAAGGATAATTTTATAAAAATCTTTATAATTTTTATTTTCATACAACTTATAATAAAAAACAAAAGTAGTAATGATGAGTCTTAAATAATACTCCTTCGATCACTATCTATGTATTATCAATTTATTAAAAGTAAAGTACAAATTCCAAGTTACATTTTGATTAAATGTTATAACTTTTCTTATTCTAAGGGTATAATAGACTAATCAACACTATCACATTACCATATTCATTTGGCATTTAATTTTGCTAACATGTCAATCTATCATAATTTTACACTATTTTTATTTATTTGATTTATTAATTTGAATTTAATGTTGACTCACGGTTAATGAGGAAGGAATGGAATGGCCAAATTAGATCTATTATAATTAAATGGAATATTATTCATTGAATGATTTAAAATACCCACTATTTAAGATTAAATGTATATTATTGGAATTAGAATGGATTATTTTGATATTCCAAGATATCACAACTTCCCATATTTTCAGTTACCCTATATATAGCCATTCTAAACCCTTACTCTTTCCTCCTCAATCTTCTTCATTCTCCACGTATTATTTTTTTCAAATCTTTCATTCTCGACCGATTAATTTGTGAAAAGACATCAACGACTCAAACATTTAATTTTGTCAATCTATCATAATTTTACACTATTTTTTATTTATTTGATTTATTAATTTATTTTATTTATATTTGAATTCCAATTCAATGTTTCATTCGGTTAATTTATTTATATTTGAATTCCGGAAAGGCTATTCTTGCTTCAACCATTGTTACCCTGAGTTCTATATTTGTTTAATCTTCGTTTAGTTATTTTGTTAAAGTTAATATTGAGGTTTCAAATTAGGCCTAAAAACATTGGCGGAACATAGTGTATGGTGTGCTAAATTTATTTCAATAGAAAAGTCAATTTCTAATTGATTTATGATGACATTATTTTGATTTATTAGAATATTTGTTTTCTGTTATTTATTTGATTATTATCTAATTCATGCAAAAAAAATATATCATAATTTGTTAATTAAATATGATTTTAACTAAAAGATAAAATCAAAAGAAATTTGAAAATAAAGTCAATATCATTCTATTTTATTTAAATATGTGGTGGATTGATTGTCATTATAAAAAATTTACACTTATTTTTTCTCTATTTATAAAAAACTTAAATAATCTTTTTTTTCTTTCCATTGGTAAAAAAATTTAAATATTACAATAATATATAATAATACAAAGAGCAATATATGAATTATTTGAAAACGTTTAAATGGAAAACTATATATATCGCAAAGAAAAATTCGTTTCTATAAATAAAACATTTCTATAAGATAACTATTAACTTTTTTTTCAAAACATAAATATTTATTTGAAAATATATGCACATTAATAAATATATGGTAAAATACAAAGACGAAATTATATATATATTTATATTTACAATATATTCAATTGAATCTACCCTAAACACCATGTACATCTTAAAAATCATATAAATTATGATTTATGATTATAAGGATATTAAAATCATATAAATTACACTGATTTATGATTTATTCTAAAATGATCACATAAATTTATTTTAAAATAAATATTCCAAAACAGTAATGACTAATATATATATATATATATATATATATATATATATATATATATATATATATATATATATATATATATATATATATATATATTATAGAAAGATTTATCGATAAAATTTTGTCTTAAAAATAAGTTTTTATTAATAAACATTAAAAAACTTATATTTTTAAAAATATTAATAAAAATAATATTATTTTATTTTATTTCAAAATGTTATTTGTTTAAAATTGAAGTAAGTACTATTATTGTTTAATTAACATTTGTCACTAAATATTATTAAAACCATGTATTTGTATGAAATATTAATAAAAATCACATATATTTAAGAAATCTCATACAACTTAACTAAAGTATCTATAAAAATCAAGATTACCCGAAAACATATTTTGTAATTATTTAGATCCTTATTTGAAATAAAATATGTTTTGAAATTATTTAGCTTTTTATAGAAAGGATAATAAAGCAAAACAAAATCAATTGAGATTTTGTAATTTCTTTAAACTTATGAAATAACTAACGTGTTCCAGATGTTTATAAATGAAAAAAAAGTTACCATAATTTCATAAAGGGAAATAAGTTACAATAATTTTAATAAAAGAGAATAAGTTACTAATATTTTTATAAAAGTATTAAAACAATTGTTTTTAAAATCAATAAATTAATAATTGTTTTATAAATTGTCACACAGGTTCTAGGCACTTATAAATGTTATAATTTTTCTTATTCCAAGGGTATAATAGATTAATCAACACTATGCTGTTACCATATTCATTTGGCATTTAATGTCAATCTATCATAATTTTACACTATTTTTTATTTATTTGATTTATTAATTTATTTTATTTAGATTTGAATTTTATTTATATTTGAATTCCAATTCAATGTTTCATTCAGAGTTAATTTATTTATATTTGAATTCCAATGTTTTTTGACAATTTGAATTCTAATGTTTGACTCCGCAGTTAATGAGGAAGGAATTGGAATGGCCAAATTAGATCTATTATAATTAAATGGAATATTATTCATTGCATGATTTAAAAATACCCACTATTTATCATTTACATACAAGATTAAATGTATATTATTATTGGAATTAGAATGGATTATTTGATATTCAAGATATCACAACTTCCCATAGAATGGATTATTTTGATATTCCAAGATATCACTCCTCAATCTTCATTCTCCATTATTTGAAATAACACTTAACACTATTTAACTATTATTATTAATTATTATTAATAATAATTAAAATGGTTCACAAAAAATAATCATTGGTATTCATTGACTTGATATTTTACTTCAAAATCTTGGAACCGTGAATGTTGTATTAATAATTATATTTATTATCATATAACCAAAAACAACTTTATTCATTTTATGTCTACAATCATTTATGTGGTTATAAAAAAAATTGAATGACAACCCAGTACAATCAAAGTGATTTCTACCCATTCATTTTCATCACCCTAACACTAACGGAGCCACAAGTTTGGCAAGACGTATGCTATGACCACAAGTTTGGCAAGCGTAAAGGAAGCAGATTCTTAAAGATAAAAGATTGAAAAAAGGAAGAACTGATAATCACAATCAATCCCATTGAAAATTCTCAAGGTATTATGTTTCAACCATGGTTAATATCAAGAACACCACTATCGGTTGCTTCATCAATCTTTAATGAAAGAAATATGAGTTCACCTTTCACCAGCATCGCATCAAGCAACTCAAGTACAATGAAAAGTTTCAATCGCTGCTTCAACTGACAGTGGAGGAAAAATATGGATAAGATGCCCCAATCTTACAAACTTCATAACAACCTTAGTAATATGATCCTTTTAGGATAAATTCTCCATCCTTTTCGCATTCAAAACACCATTTTAAATATAGCTTCCTCATGTTCTAACCAAAGAAACATAAAACCTCCGCACAGCATAAGTTGTTCTATTCAAAATCAAAAAACAATAAATGGTAGGTCATGAAAATTTAATGATAAATGATACTCATAAAAATTAATAATTAAAGATACAAATTTACTATTACAATCATTTTTATAAATTGTATAAGTTACAATTATTTAATAAATGGAAATATAAGTTACAAATAATTTTATAAATTTAACTATTTATATTTATCCGAAAGTCAATTTCTAATTGATTTATGATGGTATTATTTTGATCTTCAGATATAAAAAAATATGTTTTATTTTGACTTATTAGAATATTTGTTTTCTGCATTATTTATCTGATTATTATCTAATTCATGCAACAAAAAAAACATATATCATAATTTGCTTAACTAAATATGATTTTAACTAAAAGATAAAATCAAAATAAATTTTGAAAATAAAAAGTCAATATCATTCTACTTTATTTAAATATGTTGTGCATTAATTGTCATTATAAAATTATTTTACACTTATTTTTTTCTCTATTTATAAAAAAACTTAAATAATCTTTTTTTTCTTTCCATTGGTAAAAAAACTTAAATATTACAATAATATATAATAATACAAAATAAAATTTGAAAAACGTTTAAATGGAAAAACTATATATATTGCTCCATCACAAAAAAAAAAAATTCAATCTTATAAATAAAACAATTCTATAAGATAACTATTAACTTTTTCAGAATATAAATATTTATTTGAAAGTATATGCACATTAATAAATATATGGTAAATACAAAGACGAAAATAATTATATATTTTCTATTTACAATATATTCAATTGAATCTATCCTATACCATGTACTCATTAATGGTCACTAAACAATATAACTATAAATATCTTAAAAATCATAAACATTGTGATTTATGATTATAAGGATATTAAAAATCATATAAATTACACTTGATTTATGATTTATTCTAAAATGATCAGATAAATTTATTTTAAAATAAATATTCCAAAACGAGTAATAACCATATATATATATATATATATATATATATATATATATATATATATATATATATATATATATATATATACGAAAAGATTTAAATCAATAAAATTTTGTCTTAAAAATAAGTTTTTATTAATAAATATTAAAAATTACATATTTTAAAAAATATTAATTAAAAAATATTATTTTATTATATTTCAAAATGTTATTTGTTTAAAATTGAAAGTAAGTACTATTATTGTTTAATTAACATTTTGTTACTAAATATTATTAAAAGTCATGTATTTATGAAATATTAATAAAATCACATATATTTAAGAAATATCATACAACAACTAAAGTATCTATAAAAATCAAGATTACCCGAAAACATATTTTGTAATTATTTAGATCCTTATTTGAAATAAAATATGTTTTGAAATTATTAACTTTTTATAGAAAGGATAATAAAAGCAAAACAAAATCAATTGAGATTTTGTAATTTCTTTAAACTTATGAAATAACTAATGTTCGAGATGTTTATAAATGAAAAAAAGTTACCATAATTTCATAAAGGAAAATAAGTTACAATAATTTTAATAAAAGAGAATAAGTTACTAATATTTTTATAAAAGAAGTATTAAAACAATTGTTTTAAAATCAATAAATTAATAATTGTTTTATAAATTGTCACGTTCTAGACACTTATAAATGTTATAATTTTCTTATTCCAAGGTATAATAGATTAATCAACACTATCTGTTACCATATTCATTTGGCATTTAATGTCAATCTATCATAATTTTACTATTTTTATTTATTTGATTTATTAATTTATTTTATTTAGATTTGAATTTTATTTATATTTGAATTCCAATTCAATGTTTCATTCACGGTTAATTTATTTATTTGAATTCCAATGTTTTGACGAATTTGAATTCTAATGTTTGACTCACGGTTAATGAGGAAGGAATTGGAATGACCAAATAGATCTATTATAATTAAATGGAATATTATTCATTGCATGATTTAAAATACACTATTTATCATTACACAGATTAAATGTATATTATTGGAATTAGAATGGATTATTTTGATATTCCAAGATATCACAACTTCATATAGAATGGATTATTTTGATATTCCAAGATATCACTCCTCAATCTTCTTCATTCTCCATTATTTGAAATAACACTTAACACTATTTAACGCTATTATGATTAATTATTATTAATAATAATTAAAATGGTTCTAAAAATAATCATTGGTATTCTGTGACTTGATATTTTACTTCAAAATCTTGGAACCGTGAATGTATCATTTTATGTTAACAAAAAAAATTGAATAACCGTACAATCAAAGTGATTTTCTACCCATTCATTTTTGCATCACCTAACCAACACTATGGAGCCACAAGTTTGGCAAGACGTACATATGGAGCCAAAGTTGGCAAGGTAAAAGGCAGTTCTTAAAGATAAAAGATTGAAAAAGGAAAGAGCAATAATCAAATCAATCCCATTGAAAATTCTCAAAGGTATTATGTTCCAACCATGGTTAATATCGAACACCACTATCCGATTTAACTTCATCAATCTTTAATGAAAGAAATATGAGTTCACCTTCACCGGCATGCATCAAGCAACTCAAGTACAATGAAGAGTTTCAATGGTACCTTGACGCGAAGACGGTGGAGGAAAAGTATTATGGAAGGTAAGATGCCCCAATCTTACAAACTTCATAACAACCTTAGCAATAACAGTCCTTTTAGGATAAATTCTCCATCCTTTTCGCATTTCAAAACACCATTTTCTGATATAGCTTCCTCATATTCTAACCAAAGAAACATAAAACCTCCACTTTGCAAGTTGTTCTATTCAAAAATCAAAAAACAATGTTAAATGGTAGTCATGAAAATTTAATGATAAATGATACTCATAAAAAATTAATAATTAAAGATACAAATTTACTATTACAATCATTTTTATAAATTGTATAAGTTACAATTATTTAATAAATGGAAATATAAGTTACAAATAATTTTATAAATTTAACTATTTATATTTATCCGAAAGTCAATTTCTAATTGATTTATGATGGTATTATTTTGATCTTCAGATATAAAAAAATATGTTTTATTTTGACTTATTAGAATATTTGTTTTCTGCATTATTTATCGATTATTATCTAATTCATGCAACAAAAAAACATATATCATAATTTGCTTAACTAAATATGATTTTAACTAAAGATAAAATCAAAATAAATTTTGAAAATAAAAGTCAATATCATTCTACTTTATTTAAATATATTGTGCATTAATTGTCATTATAAATTATTTTACACTTATTTTTTCTCTATTTATAAAAAACTTAAATAATCTTTTTTCTTTCCATTGGTAAAAAACTTAAATATTACAATATATATAATACAAGAGCAATAAAGATTTGAAAAACGTTTAAATGGAAAACTATATATATTGCTCCATCGCAAAAAAAAAAAATTCAATCTTATAAATAAAACAATTCTATAAGATAACTATTAACTTTTTTTTCAGAATATAAATATTTATTTGAAAGTATATGCACATTAATAAATATATGGTAAAATACAAAGACGAAATTATATATATATTTTCTATTTACAATATATTCAATTGAATCTATCCTATACACCATGTACTCATTAATGGTCACTAAACAATATAACTATAAATATCTTAAAAATCATAAACATTGTGATTTATGATTATAAGGATATTAAAAATCATATAAATTACACTTGATTTATGATTTATTCTAAAATGATCGAGATAAATTTATTTTAAAATAAATATTCCAAAAGCAGTAATGACTAACCATATATATATATATATATATATATATATATATATATATATATATATATATATATATATATATATATATATATATATATATATTCGAAAATTTAAATCAATAAAATTTTGTCTTAAAAATAAGTTTTTATTAATAAATAAAAAATTATATATTTTAAAAATATTAATTAAAAAATATTATTTTATTATATTTCAAAATGTTATTTGTTTAAAATTGAAAGTAAGTACTATTATTGTTTAATTAACATTTTGTTACTAAATATTATTAAAAGTCATGTATTTGTATGAAATATTAATAAAAATCACATATATTTAAGAAATATCATACAACTTAACAAAGTATCTATAAAATCAAGATTATCCGAAAATATTTTGTAATTATTTAGATCCTTATTTGAAATAAAATATGTTTTGAAATTATTTAGCTTTTTATAGAAAGGATAATAAAGCAAAACAAAATCAATTGAGATTTTGTAATTTCTTTAAACTTATGAAATAACTAACGTGTTCAGATGTTCATAAATGAAAAAAAAATTACCATAATTTCATAAAGGAAATAAGTTACAATAATTTTAATAAAGAGAATAAGTTACTAATATTTTTATAAAATAAGTATTAAAACAATTGTTTTAAAATCAATAAATTAATAATTGTTTTATAAATTGTACTACGAGTTCTAAGCACTTATAAATGTTATAATTTTCTTATTCCAGGGTATAATAGATTAATCAACACTATGCTGTTACCATATTCATTTGGCATTTAATGTCAATCTATCATAATTTTACACTATTTTTATTTATTTGATTTATTAATTTATTTTATTTAGATTTGAATTTTATTTATATTTGAATTCCAATTCAATGTTTCATTCCGGTTAATTTATTTATATTTGAATTCCAATGTTTTTTGACAGAATTTGAATTCTAATGTTTGACTCACAGTTAATAATGAGGAATTGGAATGGCCAAATTAATCTATTATAATTAAATGGAATATTCATTGCATGATTTAAAATACCCACTATTTATCATTACACTACAAGATTAAATGTATATTATTGGAATTAGAATGGATTATTTTGATAGATATCACAACTTCCATATAGAATGGATTATTTTGATATTCCAAGATATCAACTTCCCATATAGAATGGATTATTGTTCCAAGATATCACTCTCAATCTCTTGTTTTACTTCAAAATCTTGGAACCGAGTGAATGTTGTATTAATAATTATATTTATTATCATATAACCAAAAACTCTATTCATTTTATGTCTACAATCATTTTATGTGGTTAACAAAAAATTGAATGACAACCGTACAATCAAAGTGATTTTACCCATTCATTTGCATCACCTAACCAACACTATGGAGCCTAGTTTGGCAAGACGTACGCTATGGAGCCACAAGTTTGGCAGGCGTAAAGGAAGCGATTCTTAAAGATAAAAGATTGAAAAAAGGAAAAGCGATAATCACAATCAATCCCGGAGAAAACTCTCAAGGTATTATGTTCCAACCATGGTTAATATCAGAACACCACTATCTGATTTAACAATCAATCTTTAATGAAAATATGAGTTCACCTTCACGTCTGTCAAACAACAAGTACAATGAAGAGTTTCAATGGTCGCTTGGAACGACGATTGGAGGAAAAGTATTATGGAAGGTAAGATGCTAATCTTACAAACTTCATAACAACCTTAGCAATATCCTTTTAGGATAAATTCTCCATCCTTTTCGCATTTCAAAACACCATTTTACGATATAGCTTCTCATGTTTAAACAAAGAAACATAAAACCTCATGCACCAAGTTGTTCTACTCAAAATCAAAAAACAATGTTAAATGGTAGTCATGAAAATTTAATGATAAATGATACTCATAAAAATTAATAATTAAAGATACAAATTTACTATTACAATCATTTTTTATAAATTGTATAAGTTACAATTATTTAATAAATGGAAATATAAGTTACAAATAATTTTATAAATTTAACTATTTATATTTATCCAGTCAATTGCTAATTGATTTATGATGGTATTATTTTGATCTTCAGATATAAAAATATGTTTTATTTTGACTTATTAGAATATTTGTTTTCTGCATTATTTATCGATTATTATCTAATTCATGCAACAAAAAAACATATATCATAATTTGTTAACTAAATATGATTTTAACTAAAAGATAAAATCAAAAAATTTTGAAAATAAAAATCAATATCATTCTACTTTATTTAAATATGTTGTGCATTAATTGTCATTATAAAATTATTTTACACTTATTTTTTCTATTTATAAAAAACTTAAATAATCTTTTTTCTTTCCATTGGTAAAAAACTTAAATATTAAAATAATATATAATAATACGAGCAATAAAAGATTTGAAAAACGTTTAAATGGAAAACTATATATATTGCTCCATCGAAAAAAAAAGATTCAATCTTATAAATAAAACAATTCTATAAGATAACTATCTTCTTTTGAATATAAATATTTATTTGAAAGTATATGCACATTAATAAATATATGGTAAAATACAAAACGCAAATTATATATATATTTTCTATTTACAATATATTCAATTGAATCTATCCTATACACCATGTACTCATTAATGGTCACTAAACAATATATCTATAAATATCTTAAAAAATCATAAACATTATGATTTATGATTATAAGATATTAAAATCATATAAATTACACTTGATTTATGATTTATTCTAAAATGATCAGATAAATTTATTTTAAAATAAATATTCCAAAAACGGTAATGACTAACCATATATATATATATATATATATTCTGAAAGATTTAAATCAATAAAATTTTGTCTTAAAAATAAGTTTTTATTAATAAATATTAAAAATTATATATTTTTAAAAATATTAATTAAAAAATATTATTTTTATATATTTCAAAATGTTATTTGTTTAAAATTAGTAGTATTATTATTGTTTAATTAACATTTTGTTACTAAATATTATTAAAAGCCATGTATTTGTATGAAATATTAATAAAATCACATATATTTAAGAATATCATACAACTTAAAATCATATATTTAAAAATCACATGTTCAAAGAAGTCTTTTCAAGCACTTTGATAGTTGGTAAACTTTATATCTTATAACTGATTCAATTAAAAATCTATTTTGAATTAAAATATATAGTATGTACATTTTCCATGTATTTCAAAGTATATAATTTTCCTATTTGTTCATGCAGGGTGATTTGTTGATAGGACGGCTGCTACAAATATGGAGTTAAATACTTAACATGGTTTACATGATATATATACTCAACTCAAAACATGGTAACATATAATAATTTAATAATCTATAAATGTAATGTGAATCGGACGAGACCACGTAAAGATAGCCAAGTTTATTATAGTTATAAGCAAAAAATAGCATTAAATTTTGGTCACTATTATAAACAAGATTCATTACCTTTTAGACTAATTAATGCTAGTATTACTTTTATACTTTTAATTTAAATCAAAACATTTAATATTGATAGTTGATTCATTAAATATAACTAATGATATTATTGTAAATTTTAGTTTGATTAGACATGAAACCAAAAATAATATCACTTAACTTATTTTAATTGGCATGTAATTATTTTAGCAATTATGACCGGGAGTATTTTCTAACCACATCTTTAATATGTTTTTAGTAGTACAATGTTTTTATCTCTTATATTTCAAGAAAGGGTAGGGTTATATTGTTGAATACTTTCATTAACATAAGTAAAGAAATGAACCAACATACAAACGGATTAAATTACCATGTATTCTTCCAAAAATTTGGAGCAATTTTACTTTCTCAAATTTTCATTGTCATCTTGCTCACACTTATTTTGAAATGGAGTAAATATTTTCTTGCAAATAATTACCACCATATATTTAAAGTTTTTAATGAGGAATCTATAGGTACAATTTGTCCTAAATGGCTCATCACAAAAAATCTTACAGTGAATTCTCACACAACTTTTGTGCCACTAACATAAAGAATGATGTAAAAAGAATATTCAAGTGTTTTTAATTTTAATGCAATTATATTCTCACTGAAATCAAATTTGTGCTAATGACTTGTATTCCATTATCTCACATTCATATATATATATATATATATAATGGTTATTTATCAAATCATGTCATTTCAATTGCTTTGTCACAAAAAAACTATTGAGTGTTTAATTGAAATCATATCAACCTTTACTAGTTGTTATCTGTTAGAATAACCGAAAGGTTGAAAAAGATTTGACAGAAAGCATAAAAATGATAAACTTGATTTCATAACTCCATTATTAGGACTCACAAGATTTGGGCTACATAAGTATTATTCCATACAGAATTTGGCATATTCCTAAGTCAGATCCAAATCGTCTCGGTCAAAAATACTCTCGACCGTTAGATTTAGATATCTCGACGTCTATTCCATCTTTATCAAATCTTACTACCGTTCGATTAAGATCTGACGACTGATATTCCAACTTTATCAAATCTTTTTTAAAATGAGTTCGAAATGTAGACCGTCAAATCTTGATCCAAAATTGTAATCTACCCTTAACTTGGCTTTTGAAGAACATCTAATGCCAAATTGCTAATATGACTGAGATGATGAAAAGCAGCAGAAGTGTCACATTTCCTCAATGAAGGATGGCCTGCAAAATCATTCATTCATTACAGATAGATATCAGTAATCATATATCCTTAATGTTGACATCGAATATGACAATGATACTAACACGAGAATGGTAATAATTTGAAATAATTGAAGATAAACCATCGTCAGTTGGTGGAACACGTCTTTGATGTGAAGTGACAGTGCAACAGAAGTGCATTGTGCCCTTCTTAAAAAATAACACATAACACTAACACTCCAGCTTGAAGGCGTTTCCACTATCAAACATGTGTCGGTGTTCAATACTAACATGACACAACATATGTATGATAACATTCAATCATTTTCTTAATTTATTACTATTCCTAGCGTATCAGTGTCGTGTCTGATGTTCTTGACTGTGTCACTGCTTCATAATCAACGTGTAACTCATTCTCATTAGCTTAGTTTTGAAAACTTAACCATACCTGATTTTTTCCCTGTTGGTTTGTTGATGAATATAAGTCATGACAGGGGGAATAATCCCAAAGAGAAAGCAATTGGCGTAGACGCCGGCAAAATCAAGAGCTCTTGAAAATGTAGACCTAAAATATGATGCTATGAACACTGAAAAACAAAGAACCAATATTGTTACAAACACCTTAACTCCCTCAAATCTTTTCTCATTCAATCTCATTTCACTCAAATCGTCTGAACTTTCAAATCCAACTTTCTCTGAATAACCGCCACTGCCACCGCCACCACCATCACCTGAATAAGAAACCAATCCAACTCCTCCATTTACACCTTTTCCAACTACCAATTCAAAAGTGTCAAGAATCTGCTTAGGAAAACTCACAGCATAACCAATCAGACTAGTCGCCATAGCAAGCGAAACCTTGAACAGCAGATAGCATGAAGGATTCACCGACAAAAGTGCAATAGGATCACCAACAAAATCAGCACCTTTCTTAGCTCCAACAAGTCCCAACACAATCAAATTCCATGACAAAACCATCACCAACGGAACAGTTCCGCCAATCAGTATCGCTTTTCTTGCATCATCAATAGTATCACCAGCAATTTTACATATAAAGGCGTAATCACATGAAACCCTACTGTCAACACAGCAACGGTATAATTGGCAAAATCGTGACAATTTCCACGATCGAACCAAATGAGCTTATTATATTAGCTCTAGCCACAACAATCCCAATCCCAACCAATCCAGTTATTGAAACCAGCATCATAAAACACAAAACCCTATTTGCAAAATCAATAGTATTGAAAGGGAAAAACACCATCAAGATCCCAACAAAAAGGGGAAACAATGAATGAACCACCAAACCATTACAATTCGTGAAAATCATCGAAACAATCGATCCGATTCCAGCAACACATGCAACTAGCAATGAAAAATAGACTAGTATAAACCAATGCAACAAATGGACCAAAGTTTTTACCTAACGTTGTTGTTACTAGGTTAGTGAAACTAACCTCTTCCACATTGTCCTTCTCCATTGCATCAAAACAAAGCTCAGCAACAAGCATTATTGTTGAGATTACATAAATCCATGAAATGATGATTATGATTGTTGATGGTATTGGGCCTGATTTTATTGTTAGAGATGGTAAACCCAACATTCCAGGCCCAACTGCTGTACCAATGATCAAACTCACTGCTCCCCAGAAACTCTTTTTCTCAGGAGGACATTGAATTTTATTCTCAACAACATTAACATTAATGTCTGTGTTGTCCTGGGCGGAAGATGGTGTAATTGCATTACAAGGAGTGATTTTTCTTAGATGAAGATGACTTGAGGGTATTTTTGTGAATGATGGAGATGGTGATAGAGTGAGAATTTTTTGGGGTTGGATGTGAATATTTCTATGGAGTGTGATAGATGGTTTTGGAAATGAGAGATTTTTGTGGAGATGGTGATGAAGTTGGTGGTGTTGCATGGTTGAAGAAGAAAAGTGTGTGAAAATGTGAATCTCTTCTCTGCAACAGTGGGTTTGATTCAGGGAATCTTATGTGGATAGAAGGAAGAAACCTAAGACTTACTACATGTTTGGTCTAGATTCTCTAAAGGTTATCAATTTTGGAATGAATTTGAGGCGTTTGAATCTTACAAAGTAAAATTGATTTTAATGTAATTTTATAGTATTCAAAACTATTGTTATATTCAATTAAGCATAAATCACTTTTAATCAGAATCAAGTATATAAAATTAATTCATTTATAATTAATTCTTCTCACCGCATTAATGTATGTTAAAAAATTATGCTTTTAAAAACTATTTTTTAATATTTCATATTATATATAAAAATTAATTAAAAATTGATAAAACATTATAATTTTTAATATTCATTAAAGCAATATCATTTTAAAAATGGTGGGATAACTCAAATTATTAGTTTTTAATAGAGGGCCATATATTAAAAGACAAATAATTCCTAATCTCGTAGGGATGGAATCAAAAGAATGAGAGAAGTAGTTGTGAGACGATAAATTGTCTGGGAGTAGTTGTGAGGTTTATGATTGTAATATCCTAGAGATGTTTTGGGTCTGTTTGAAGTTGATGATGATGTTTAGTAAACTGTCGTCAATCAAGATTTATGTTTGTTTAAGTATTTAATTTATGCGTGTTTAAACTTGATGTTGTTTAGGTTAAATGTTGTTGTTACTTATTAATGTTTGTTCAAGTATGTAATTAATGTGTTGTCTTATGGATGTATTATTTATATTAAATGCAAAATACTAGTGGATGAAACACTTAATTTCTTGATGTCATTATATTATACAACTTAGAAGCATGAAAACAAAAACTAATTGTACTAGTTCCTACATTTGGGCATCGTGTTCGGTTGTGTCCCGGAGGCGACACAATGCATTTCTCTCAATTTATTAAACTTGTCCATTTACATTTATGTGGATGCTTACTAGGCGACCTTTTGTATTGCGCCTCATGATTGGGTTATGGCAAATCTGGTCTCCATCATAAGTGGGCGTCGCATCAAACGGTGAAACGGGAAAACTTGTATTGTAAACCCCAAATAGGTTAGGCACCTTGTAAGCGCCATCCAATAGAAGATATGTGTCATTATGCACCACATAACATGCAGCGATAACATGTGAACAAGGGAGGCGGTATGCTTGAAACTGCAGTCACAATAATTGCTCAAGTTGACCTTGTAACGTCCCATAGGCTTTCCCTCACTGTGGTCAATGGTTTCCTTCACACTAAAAGTGTTATTATTGTAGTCAAAAAAGCTAACCCGATGCGTGGAGGAGTTTGAGTTTCATGTTTCATGACCTTCACGCATTGCTCTGTAGATGATTGGCCAGAATTCAAAACTGCACTCTACATTGCACCCTTTTCAACAAAGAGTGTTCCCATCCTATAGTATGTTGCTTGTATAATTTTTGTAATGGGCAAATTACGAGTTTCTTTGAATACAAAATTCAGTGACTCGACAAGGTTCATTGTCATGTGCCCCCAGCGACGACCCTTATCAAATGCCCTCGTCCATTTTTCAACTGGAATTTTGTGTATCCACGCTAAAGCATCATTGGTTGGTTGACATATACCTATATGGTTTAAGAAAAATGTGTTAACATTATGGTCTACTAATAATGTTACATAAATATAAAATAGACTTACCAAGTTGATCATTATTCTCTAGAGGCTTGGTCCTTGATTTCCTTAACAAAATTTTACGCGATATACGATACAATAAACATGGAAAGATAGAATTATGCCATATTTTCGGATTGTTGTATGAGCTTTCGATAGAAACGTTTCTATCGGAAATCAAACACAAATCAGGTTGGGGAGCTACATGAATTCTCAAGTTCTTTAGAAAGAACCCCTAACCATCCGCTGTCTCACCTTCCACAATGGCAAAGGCAACTAGGAAAATATTATTATTTCCATCTTGTGTTACCGCCATTTGTAGCGTACCCTTGTATTTACCATATAACCATGTACCATCAATCTGCAGTATAGGCTTGCAATATGCAAAACCTCGTATGCATGGCTGAAATGCCCAAAATAGTCGATGGAATATTTGTTTTCACAACAAGTTACATCATATGTATACATCAGAGATGTTTGCATATCTATCACTGTACCTGGAACAAAAGCTAAAAGTGCTAACAAGTAATTTGAAAGATCTTTGTAAGACTTTTCCCAATTTCCATAAACTTGTTCAATTCATGGTTGTAAAACATTGTTTCCATGTCATCATCGTCACGGACTTTCAACGGAACATACTTCATGTTGTTATCACCAAAATGAAAAGCATTTCGATATATAATTTATAAGACATCTCCAGATTGCATCCTTGTTTGAATCATCTCCTTCTGGTATATAAACTTAGAATTTCTTCGCAGTATGAATCGACAAACATCAGTATTTTCGAATACAATGCCCATATCATTGGAGACAAGGATCTCTCTATTGTAATGAGCATCAACCACATAATGAGGTGTTTGAGACATTGTAAATTTTTTGTGAAGAAATATTTGAGTTTGAGTTGATAAAACATACATGCATGAAGTGATACATTTATATGATAGAAGTTTTGTTTTTTTCACAATATTTAATTACTATTTCGTAGTCTACTTGACCAGTCAATGGTCAAGATTCTCTCAATAAAGGATCCTCCCTTTGCATATGCGGAGGTATGTACGTGAATGAGAGAACAAATTTGAACTACGTAATAGTTCAAGATCTTTTGGGTGTTGAATTGCCCGAAAGGGCTAAAAAGGGCCAATTCATTAAAATTACTTGGCTAAGAGAAATATACGATGCATTTGATTTAGATGAAAATTCTACCATCGAGCAATTTCATCAAAAAACTAGAATTTATATTTTATTACTTTTTGCTTGTTTACTATTTCCTGACACTAATGGTAATACAATACATCTAATGTATTTACCATTATTATCTGACTTTAATAAAACAACTCAGTACAGTTGGGGATTTGCAGTTTTAGCGCATCTATACCGAAATTTGTGTAGATGCGCTAAAGTGAATACTCATAACTTTGCCGGTTGTTCAACACTATTACAAGCTTGGGGGTGGTCAAGGATACCGAGTCTTGCGCCTAGGAACCATAGTCCATTCCACTTTCCATACGCAACCAAGTTAGTTGAAACTTCTATATTTTCTAAAAGTTTTTTTTACTACTTAAATTAATTTACTTCTTAAACTGATTTAATTATTTTTTTAAAACTTTTTAGGTGGTCTGCCTATGGGATGGATTACGAGAAGACTCATCATCATTGTGCACCAGTTTATCGTACTTTCATCGATCATCTCCAAGAAAATGATGTAATTTTTTTCTCAACCAAATTAAATATTACTTTTACTTTATATACTTTAATAAATTAATATAGTTGTTAATATTTTATAATAGTTTACTTGGAGACCCTACCTAGAACTTGAAGATTTAGATTCAACTGATAGTCATGTGTGGAGTTCAAAAACATATCTTATCTATTTTACCACTGTGGAAATGCATCATACAGATAAGGTCAAACTCCAATTTGGAATTCTTCAAGGGATACCGATGCTCCAATCTGCATGGAACTATCACAAAATCAACTTGTCAACCAATGGTCATCGATTCGTGAAAAATTCCGAAGGAAGAGCGTAGTCAATGGAGGCGCACAAATAGAGTCTTACTAGGAGAAATCATGTCAGATGAATGTAAACCGACTCAGGATTACATGAGTTGGTATAAGTCTATTTCATATTTGTATTTGTCACCAAATAATTATTTATTTGACCCTCGTAACCAACCATCATCTTCAAACGTCCAACACACCAGACCATCATCAAACACCTACGCCCAACCCTCATTCATGATCAACCAACAACAATTCCCTAACACCCAACTACCATTCTTCCAACACAACCATCTTTTATCCAAAGCCAAGATCCCATCAACATACACACTCACTCATCCATCACAGAACAATAACAATTTTCAAATTTTTTCCATCTACATCACATAACGTACCAACTACTTCATTAACTCTACAAACCCCACAATACCCACCTACCAAACACCCCAACAACAAATGCATTTTCCCAACCCAACATTTTACCACACCGAATGTTACCAACCCATGATACAGCCAAACACCGGCGGTAACCTACCAAATTGGAATTTCGAGGCTGGATTAAGTTATGGAAGTGCAAGTGAAACGACCTTTACCAATGAAGACATGATATCGACATTTTTCATGAATGACGGTGACGCTGGACCTTCTACGCCTAACACGCGAGACCACAAAATGCGAGAACAACGTCCTTTGTATGCTTCTACGGACCAACAGACAAGCTTCTCGTTGTGGACCCACAACGCTTCACACCGTGTCAAAATCCGCATTAGATTTCAATTGTTTTCATGTACTCTTTTCTTCTATTTGTTGTCAATGTCGGTTTAAATTAATGAAGTAATATTTTTTTAATTTTAATTGTTTTAATTTTATAATATAAATAAATTACTATTTAATTATAATATAAAAAATAAATATAATTATTAATACAATAATTACTATTTAATTTTTTAATTATAATATAAAAATTACTATTTAATTATAATATAAATAACTTAAATAATATTTACTATTTAATTATAATATAAAAATTATTAAAACTTTTATTAAAATAAATTATTAAAATATATTATTAAAATAAATTATATACTTAAATAATAATAACATTTATTAAAATAAAATTATTTAATTAAATATAAATAAATTAATAATTTATAAAATCTGAAGAAAAAAAAAAGAAAACCAGAACAGCTGCCTATGTATTTGGCGGACCTTCTTACCATTACTCTGACGGAGGGTATGAATTTTGAACATGATCGTCCTTTAAATGGACGGAAGTTTTTATTTTTCTGTTTTTGTTTGAACAGTGATATATTAGAAGTTAGGAGTAAAATGAATGGTAATGTGAAATATATTTGTTAAAGAGTGTTAGAACAATAAAAATTCTTTTTTTTTTTGGATTTGCATCCTGTGTTTTTTCTCTTATGTTTTCATAATGTTGCAATTTCATCTATTAATTCATGTTTTCTCCCTCTCACTTGTATTATTTTTTCATTGTGTTGCAATCAACCATTAGATTAATAAAATGACTGACAGAAGGTTGAACTAAAAAGGCACAAGAGGATCCAAATTTGTTTTTTTACGGATTCTCTTCACTATTCACTCACATAACACATTGTCTTTGGAGTATGTCCATGACATCAAGTTTACAAGATGAATGTATTTTCCTCGTTTTCTCGATCTGCTCCTCTAAAATACAATGTCAAAATCTAAGGGTTTTAAGTTTATTAGTGATGCTCACATACAAATAGTTAGAAATGTTTTTCTAAAATGATGAGATGTATTTTAGACCCATCCAAAAATTATTTTAACACTTTATTTTTATTTTATTATAAATTAATTAGGACGGAGATACATCTTCATAATAAAAATATATTTTCTAATGTGTTTTGGTAATATTATTATTGTATTAGATATTTTCCTTTTCGTTTTTATTAGAGTTTATTAAAAACAAAAAGTGCTGTGAAACCAATCTTTATCATTTTTAACATTTCTCAAACTTTATGCTACATTGCCTTTAATTAAAGAATTGAATTTAACTAATTTTCTTACATTTGCAATTAAAAATATTTCAAAAAGTGTCTATATAATTACGATTATATGACCAATTATATATACTATTAATTATTTTACCATAAATAATTTTTGAGGCACACTTTTTGAAATAAATTAAATAAATTCAAATTTTGTAAAGAAGAAAAAATCAGTTTACAGAAAAATACGTTATATTCGAAAAAGTTATACTCATGAATCGATTTAAAAATTAGCATTTATAAAAATTCAGACCAATCCACATAACTCTTTGAATTTTTTATGTGAAATATCTATAGACGAAATTAACAATTTAGATAATATATCCAAATCTATTCCTTCTTGGCTATAAGAAATTTCAATGGACCCAACAAAGAAAGTAAATAGTATTAATACAAGCTTAGAAAATAGCATAGTATTGTCTGATCCATGAGGATAAAAAAAAGGAAGATTTTTAGTACCAAAATAGGTACTATCAAGAAAAAGTCGTCTTATGCTTTTGACATTTTGATTTATTCGATGTGAATATGTTCTCTCCCAAAAAGAAAAAGAAGTCCTTTCATTATTCATTGTTAAGGAACCTAATAAATGAATTTTCTATTTAATTTTTCTTCTTTCCCCATAAAGATATTGAATAGAAGGAACTACTTTTCTTTCCATTGAAATTTTGAAAATGAACGTTTAAATTTTTAATAACATCTTTCTAGCTATTATTAATTTTTTCCCTTCAATTTACCTCCTTAAGGGACACGATTTTAGCAATTCCATTTTCTAAGGGGTTTTTAATTTTTAATAACAAGTAATCCATTTTCTCTATTTCTTGATCTCTGCTTGAATCATATGTTTGCAACAAAAGGGACACGATTTTAGCAATTCCAAACGACTAGGCGTTGTGTTGATTCTTATAAGTAATATATCGAGAAATACCTCTAGATTCCTTATTAACACTCTTTTTATCGCAACTAGTACATTCTAAAATAACAGTTATTCAGATATTTTTACTCTTAGTCATAAACCTCCTATGGTATTTTTATTCACTTAACTCTTCAATTTTAAGATTAGAAGGGAAGAAGAAAAAAGGAACGGAAGAAAAAGATAAGTGGATAATTCAAAATCAAATTATGAAAACAATCCCATTGAATATGCTTTGCTTTGATGGAGATTAAAAGATATGAAGGCAATAAATAACACATTATTTTTATCCTAGTTCACTTGAAACATGCACAAACTGATTACACTTGCACGGGAAATCGCCAGTGATTAACACATTCACACACCAATTGTATGTGACTAACAACCTCTAAGAGTAATTGTCCTAGACTTCTTGAGAAGCTATTAACTGGTCTCTCAAGGCAGTTAAACAACCATTTGATAACAAGTTTGTTTACAAATAAATAACACAGGTGATATGCAAACAGATTTTTAGTACAAAATGACTTGAATGAATTTACAGCTTTTTACAAAGAATAATGAAATTTATGCGCATAGAGTTTTCTTGTAAATTAGCAGTTGTTTCTTCAAGTCTTCAAGCTCTTATATAGTGCCATGCATGATGTAACCGTTGAGGGTACATTTGGAATATGAAACTTGTGGCGGCTTGAAAGAACGTGGGGACAAGATCGTACGCAACATCTGTCATTCATGGTAGTGGAATGAAACATTTTGTTTGTACCCCGTTAACATTATCTTCTTTCCTTCTACACTTCAGAGGCTTCTGCGAGCATGAGTTTAAGAGTGGAGAATCTAACTTCTATTTAATAAAAACTAAAGTCTTTAGAGTCTTTAGATCTTCCTCTTTGGAAGCTTCAGAACTTGGTTTTGAAGAACCTTGCATCGTAACCAAGGGTTGAAAGAACTTCAAGTCTTGGAATCTTCATAATCACATTCTTGGTCTTGACACTGGTCTTGTAACCTTTATATCGTAACCTAAGTTCAAAAGTACTTCAAGTCTTAGAATCTTTAGAATCAAATTCTTCAGAGTCTTCAGCACTTGGTCTTCAGAACCCTTTGTGTCGTAACCTAAGGTTATAAGAACTTCAAGCTTTTCGAATCTTCAGAGCCACGTCTTCACAGTCTTCAAGCACTTGGTCTTCAGAACCCTTTGTCTTCTAAAACTTGAGTCTTCAGCATCTTGACATAAGCCACACTTTTGTCTTTAGATCTTCTGACTGGTTTCTTCAAACAAGCGTATCAGAGTAACTTCATAGCCTTCTGAAGCTTTCCTCGCAACTTGTTCAACAGATCCTTTGTAGCTTAGAAGTGGAACATATTCTCTTTTAATGTCTTGGCCACGCCATTCATCAGAAGTAGAACTGTTTGTTTATCTTAAAAATACAACAAATATTAGAGTAACAAAAACTGTTCACTCAAACATACTCTTTGTTATCATCAAAACTCAGAGACATAATTGCAGAACCAAATCTTGTTCTAACAATCTCCCCCTTTTTGATGATGATAAAACTATGTATTTTGATGACACAATTTTTCATAATATCAGAAGAAATTTAAAAATGAGAAAGGTTAGGACAAATTAAACTTTAGATGAAAACTCTCCCTAAATCACAGACTTGGTGAAAGATCAGAACTTCTAACTAAGGACCATCTGAGCAACAACTCCCCCTGGTTCCAACAGATCAAATGAAATATCTTGAGAGTCTTGATTCTTAAAGATACAACTTCTCAACTGAGAGCTTGTACTCTAATGTCACTCATACAAGTTCCAAAATCTTCAGTTAGAATTTGACTTCTAACTAACTCTTTCATAGTCTAGTGCAAGGAGTCAGATGCATGACTTTCTTTAGTTCAGATTCTTGAAAAATTATGAAAAAGAAAAGCAACACAATTATACCAAGAAACAACAGTTTATATTTGGTTAGAAATGTAAGCATCATTTTTCAGAGAATTTGATCATTGAGAATCAAAATTACTTCTTTAACTACTCCCCCTTTTTTGTCTTAATCAAAAAGTTATATTTTAAAAACGTGTGAAAAACACATAGATAAAATAATAAACAAAAGAAAAGTGTTTTCATTCACTTAAACAAGAGGAGTGCGTTAAAGTGAATAATGAAGCTAAGCTTCAAATATATCACAACACTCATCAAACAATACACTTTCTCCATACAATAGATTATTTCAAATAGTTTCAGTTACATGAGCTAACTCAAACAGTTCAGATAGTAATCGTCCATATGGAATAAATGACTTATGAGATTCTCTGGAGCCAATAATGGATATCTTGAGATGGTTAAAGATGATTGAGGATATATGAACAAGGATTTTCTTTCGTAAATAGTAGAGCAAACACATATCCCTAGGAAAATCTCATCAGGATTATGTCCTCTAGGGTGGAGATTTGTTAGTAGATACTTAAACCAACAGTGAACAAAGGATTTTAGAACGTATGAAGCATTGATTATGCCACTGAGGTGTTTAGAATAATGGGAAAAACATCAACGTCAGTGCACGAGTTAGAAGAAGAAGGATGGTTGATAGCTTGAGCAATGGAGAGACAAGTGATGACAACAGGACACCCAAAGACATGAGAGTAAATGAATTCTCTAGTAGAATAAACTGAAGCATAAATCCATAATTGTTTTACAAGAGTTGGATAAATAGGACCCATAAGCATGGTTGAATATTCAGACCAACCTTGTTATTCTATAACTAATTTTACCTTCATCGCTCACATTATCAATTCATTTTTCATTAATCACTTCAAGAAGAGATACATCACCATTGAAGTTTCTAGCATTCATGGAGAAGAGAATTTAGGATAACGAATGACAGAGAGATGATAAAATGAAGGTAAATAGGACTATAAATAGTTGTAATTAGACATCTCAAGGTTTTAGAAAATCTTGTGGCAGAAAGCCGTTAGTGAATGAGAATGTGAAAAGATGAAAGACATGTGCAAGATAGGTTTAAAAACTAGATAGGTTTTAAAGTGTTAAAATAGCGAGGAGCAGTAAATAGTAATAAAGATTTACTCAAATTCCCAAGAAGGATTACTTGCTCAGTATGCACGCTAAGTTGGAATAATGATTACGATATAACATAAGTTGTAGACGTTACTCATTAACTCTGACTAGGTGATACATTTTGATATGCTCAGACTTCTGGATAATCATTGGTTTCCATCTGATCAGAAATTCAAGAAAATAAGGAAAGTATTATTTAACCAGAAATTCAATGTCTCAGACTTTGACTCAGCACATTCATTTAATAATTTTTACTCTGGACAAAGTTTCATTTTTAGATTTTCCAGAATAAACATAAATATATCTTCAGCTAAGGGTTTTGTGAAAATATCAGCCCATTGATGGCATGTATCTATAAATTTTAAACATAAAACTCCCTTTTGAACATATTTTATAATGAAATGATGTTTAATTTCAATGTGCTTTGCTCTAGGGTGTAGAATTGGATTATTGCTTAAGCATATAACATCAGTGTTATCACAAAATATAGGAATGTTACCATTGTATATTTTATAGTCTTCCAATTTATTCTTCATTCTAAGCATCTGAGTACTATAGAGCGATGTTGATATGTACTCTGCTTCCCATGAAAGAGCAATTGTAGATTGCCTCTTGCTGACGAGAAAGATTAGATTGCTTACAAATTGTGGTTCTGGTGTGCTTTTTATTTCAAATCTATCTCCATCATAATCTCAAAACCGAGAAAGTGTATACTCGATGTTTTCTCGTACATCAAGCCAAGGTTAGTGGTTCCTTTCGGATATCTTAGAATTATCTTAACGATGGTTAAATGAGATTATCTAGGATCCGATTGGAATCTAGCAAAGATGCGCACTAAATAAAATGTCTGGCCTATAAGTAGTAAGATACAGAAGAGAGCCTATCATACCACGATAGAGCTTCTGACAAACCTGGCCACTTACTTCCTCTTTCTCCGGAATACATGTTGGATGCATTGGAGTTTTTCTATGTGGATTCCATCATATTGAACTTCTTTAAAATCTCTTTAGTATATTTACTCGATGAATGTGAGTTCCTTCAGGCTTCTGATCAATTTGAATTCCCAAAAAGAATTTCAATTCTCCCATCAAGCTCATTTCAAATTAGACTACATCATCTTAGAAAACTCCTCATAAAGAGAGGATTAGCGAACCAAAAATAATATCATTAACATATATTTGCACTATGAGTATGTCATTTTTATTGATTTACAAAAGATAATTTTGTCAACTTTTCCTCTAGTAAATTCATTTTCTAAGAGAAACTTGCTCAATTTTTCATTAAAAGCTCGGGAGCTTGTTTTGACCATAAAGAGATTTTTTAAGTTTAAAACAAAATTTGATTTCTCGAGTTTTCAAAACCGGAGGTTGTTTGACATAAACTTCTTGAAATGCCCATTCAAAATGCACTCTTAACATCCATTTGATAAAGAATGATGTTATGATTAATAGAAAAAGATATTAATAAACGTATTGCTTCTAACCCGATGATTGGAGCAAAGGTTTTTGTATAGTCTATTCCTTCTTGTTGACTATAACCTTGTGCAACCAGTCATGCCTTGTTTCTTACAACTTTACCCTTTTCATTAAGCTTGTTTTTGAACACCCATCTAGTTCCAATACACTTTAGGCTTATGAACAAGTTCCCAAACATCGTTCTTTGAGATGATTGAGTTCTTCCTCCATAGTCTGAATCCAATCTTTATCTAGAAGTGCCTCTTCAATAGATGTTGGCTCAACCAAAGATACCAAACCTAGAAGGGTTTCTTGAAGGTCAAAATGTTGATCCGGTTACGGCGAAGAGCATCTTTGCTTCCAATTATCGTTCTTTTGGATGTGAAGTTGTTATCCTACTCTTCTTCATAGGGGAACATAAACAACAACATCTAAAGTATGGGCTTCAGTTCCTTTTTCTTCTTATCTTATCTGGTTTAGTAATTGATTTTTATATCTGTAAACTTTTCAACTAGCTTTGACTTTTCAATGTTAAGCTTATCATCAAATATAACATGAATTGATTCCTCCATAATACGTGTTTCTGTGTTATATACTCTATAGCCTTTTGAGAGTTCAGAATATCCTAACAACAGACTCCTTTGTGCCTTGAAATCAAACTTACCAAGATAATCTTTAGTGTTTAGCATGTAACAGATACAACCAAAAGGATGAAAGTAGGAAATGTTGGGTTTTCTGTTTTTACACAATTCATAGGGAGTCTTACCCAAAATAGGTCTTATTGAGATTCTATTTTGAATATAACACGCTGTATTAACTGCCTCTGCCCAAAAGTGCTTTGCCATGTCAGTTTCTTGGATATGGTGCGAGCCATTTCTTGTAAGGTCATATTCTTCCTTTCTACAACTCAATTTGGTTGTGGAGTTCTAGGGAAGGAGAAATCATGGGATATGCTAAAATCGTCAAATTTTTTTTCAAAATCTTTGTTTTCAAATTCTCCACCATGATCACTTCTGACTCTGACAATTTTACAATTCATTTCATTATGCACTTGGGAACAGAAGGAAGAAAACATAGAGTGTGACTCATCCATGTGTTTTAGAAACTTAATCCATGTCCAGCGACTATATAGTCATCTACGATAACCAATCCATATTTCTTTCCATTGACAGACGCAGTTTTAACTGGTCCAAACAGGTCAATATGAAGAAGTTCTAATGGACGTGAGGTAGAAACAATTTTCTTAGCTTTGAAAGAAGTTTTAGAAAATTTTCCTTTCTGACATGCTTCACAAAGAGGGTCTGAAGCAAACTTCAGATTGGGTAGACCTCTGACAATTCCTAGCTTTTTGGTTGAGATATTCTTCTCGGTGACATGTCCCGACGTCTATGCGGACTGTGTAAGACCGTAATTTTAAAATAAATAAATATTATAAGATTATAGTATATTCGCAATATATTATGATCATATATAAATTAAATAATATTTATATAAGTGAATTCGAGTTATGCTAAAAATATTTTAGGATTTTATTTTAGCAGTGGTTCATGATAGAAATTTTATTGATTTTTTTAAATTTTTGTCTCTTTTTGGTTTGGCAAAAAGTAGTCACCTTAATTTTTGAAACTACCCATTTTTGTAACAAAAATTTCAGGATAGAATAACAAAAATATTTATGATAGAATTATGAAATAAAAATATTTGTCCCGACTGAACTAATTTCCGGTCTCTCTAGTAAGCGGTAGTTTTAACCGCTTTAAATTTTAAAACAATAATGAAATTTTATCGAAGAAATCACAACACTATTTTTATTAGATTAATAAAAAGATATTTATAAAAATAACAAAGTTTATTTTCTCGACTAATTTTTCTTTTATATTAGGGTATAGAATAATCAGAAGAAAGAATTTATTATCAGGAAAAATTATTTCGGACATTTTTATCAGTGTCACATAACACTGGAAACTGCACTAATGCGGAAAGAAAATTAATTCATCATTTAGGAAATTTGCGAAGAGATATTATGTTGATTATGAAGTGATGGCTAATTATGAATTGATGTCGGCAAGCATTAATTTATAATTTATAGTAACTTGACATAGTAAGAACGTGTAGTATTTATTTGTACTGAAGTGACTATCTATCCAAAGTAGTATTTAAGAATATGTGGTATACTTCATAAGATACTTACAAGCCATACGAAACATAGTCTCAAATTTCACCACTTCTACCTCAAATCCTCATTCTAAAAAGTTAGCATGTTAGACATATTAGTTATAAGTTGGCTTTTTCCATCTCATGGTTGTTCCTAGAAATTTAGTATAGAAATAAGTTCTACGTTAATTTGTCATTCTGCTAATAATATATATATATATATATATATATATATATATATATATATATATATATATATATATATATATATATATATATATATATATATATATATATATGACTATGATTAGTAAAGGAATATATATGTTGATTTGTTATATTTATTTACGTGTAACGGGAACTATTTGTATACAATAATAATTAACTTTTTTTTTCTGAAAAAAAACATGGAATTAATTTAATGATTAAGGGTTAAATTATCAAGAGTTAACATAATTTCTAAAACAAAATAACTAGTATATATTTAAAGATATAGATATTGTGATGAATTTTAAGAATAAAATTCATTACAGTAATTATTTTGAATTTAAAATGGAGGAAGACCTTCTTTTAAAATACATTACTAAACATAAGTTGTTTAATATCTATAAACTACAATTTTTTGTAAAGTAAAAAGAATATACTTTAGTTTTATTCTATTTAGAATAGGTTACTTTAATTTGAAATAAAATGATAAGTATTAGAGAATTGTTTTGATAATTTATGACTAGGTGACAATGGCTTTATGTTTTAAGCATCAAATAAATAGTACTGATAATATTTATTTTCAATTTCAAATTAATTGTATCTTACTTTTTAACATAAATATTAAGGAACCTATATGTTTGTAAACTACAATAGAAAGTAAGTTCTTATTTTATATTGTTATGGTAGTAAAATTTAGGAGTTAGAAGTTCCTGTTATGTATTAAATGAAATTAGTTTATGATATAAATTGTAAAGTAAATATAGTATAGATATATTATAATTTAAAGTTATAATTATAATAGAAATAAGGAACTAATTAAATAAAATAAATAAACGAGTGATGAGGAGTTTACAACGTACGGGTTCATTATACATCAGTCGTTCTAATCTAGTTCATTTTGAATAAAGGTATACAACCGACCGACCGACTTCAACAAAACTCCATTTCCCACAACTGTTGTGACCGTAAGGGCATCTCTCTATATTTATATATATATTATATATATATATATATATATATATATATATATATATATATATATATATATACGTGTTTATCAAGGTGACTAGTTGTAAAGGTGAGTAATTGTTATATAAATATTTCGTGCAAAATTATTACATATGATATGTTGTGATGATACACATATGTTGAGATGTATATGTGGGGAATCGTATGCTCATACATTTCATGGTTACATGGCTACCGGAGAGGAGTCACGAGCTGCACACCAGAGAGGTGGCCGGGTGCGTGTCCAGAGGAACCACCTTATCCCGAAGTGGATCATTGAGTTGATTGGTGGGTGTTACCCATCACCTTAGTGGCTCTAAATTCTGAAGCGATACAACGACCCTTTGCGGAGGGATTGATATTCCGGAATCATGTACATCGATATATAGACATTGCATTAGGAATGAGTCTTAGTTATGCTATATGTATTATTGTTGGAAATGTGTATATACATGCGTTAGAATGAGATCTCTAGTCATGTATAATGTATCCTCTATTTATGCTTGTTTCTCCATTCTTGTATATTTGTTATTTTTGGATTGATGACCCTTTCGATTGGATTGTGGGCTATCGTAATAGATTATAGTACCCCGGACACGAGGACACCACACCGAAGATGACAAAATTCACCTTTCTTGATCGTGGACCGACGTGTCACAGGGATTCGACCGGCCGAGGATAAGTGTCATACAGGAACATGATGGAGACCACGGTTGTCGTTAGGACAAGATCTAGAGACCACTATTTCCCCGAGCGATGAACTTTTCGATCCACCATTGATCATCTCAATTTCCTCTTGTGGGAGATTCATTGTTATGGATTGTCGACCTACCCTTCAATCCCCCTGCATTATGCGCCTCGTTCGGGGAGGGTGGAGCATTCATGATATATATACCTTCCCAGGACCTAGAGATGTCACTAGGGCTACCATCGACCTTCACTCGCGACGTCTATCTCGTGAGATAAACTCCCCCATATCGATCCAACACCGTGTCGTTACTTGAGCGGTCATTAGTGGGGCATAGGATGGCGATCTTGAGGAGGACCCTACGAGCACGACTATGAGCCTAAATGCGATGAGGAAGGATCCAATTACACTTTGACGAGTGCTAGCATTGGGATTGTATGGGGTATGTGTGGGTAATACTTGGTTGTCGTTAGGTATCGATTAGTCTAGTTAGGGTGAGAGAGTACGTGAGGTGGTAGGGTATTTGGTACTTGGTGGCAGTTCTTGTGTGACATTCTTTGCATAGTCCAAAATTTTCTCCTTGGGAAGCTCTCCATGAGTGTCGCGAGGATTTCATTTATGTCGTTTATGCTTTGTATCTTACTACCTTTGCTTTATATTGCATGACGTTTTGACACTTATATGTGTCATACCCCAAAATTTTCTCAATATTTCTCAAGACATTCCATACATCCATACTCAAGTTCCTCAAAGATTGATCAGACAAACCCTCTCCTAGACAATCAACCCAAACTAGGGTTTGGCAATTCTCAGATCCAGATGGACTTCCAACATCTCCAATGGTCTTCATGCCTCCTCATATGCTTCAAGGACTCTCCATGTCAAGTTTCAAGCCTCACAAGTCAAGTTTCCTCAGACAATTGCTCGGATGGTTGAAAAATTAGTTGATGGACAAAAGTCATTATGGTCAACATACAGTCAAACTTCCTGATTTTTGGTCAACATCCTCATTTTGAAGTTACATTCATCATTTGATCAAGGGTTGATCATGATTCATCAAGAAAACTCAAGATTTGCTCAAAAGTCAAACTTTCCAAATTAGGGTTTCTTGAGGAAAAGTCAACCAAACTTTACTTGGGCATATCTTCCATACTAAATTTTTCCACCACCTCTTGTTTTGAAGGAAATTCAATTCTCTACACAACTTCATGTCTCATAAGAATGTTCAAAAATGCTTCATTGGAAGGTATGGATCAAATATTGCTGGTCCTTTTCAAAGTCAACAAAGTAAACATTTTGTTTGAAGGATATATGTGGCATGGAAACTCCAATTGAGATGAAACCAAAGGGTTGGTTAAGAACTCTTAGAATTTCCAAAAGTCCAAGAACACTCAAAAATGTGGAAAATTGAGCAAGATACACCATTCACAAAGTTGGGCAATTTTGGAGAGGTGCACAAAAGAGATACTTGTAAAAATCAAAACTTTTGCAAATAGAGCACTTTTTCTTCATCCAAACTTGTTCCTTATACAATTAGGAATATCCAGGCCAATGCCACGAATTTTTATTTTATTTTTCTATTTAATTTGGATTTTATTCATTTAAATACAAATTAAATTCAAAAATAATTATAAATCAAATTAATTGCAATTGATTTTTCTCTCATCCTTGAGATCCAAGTAACCTAAAGAGGCCAGCAAATTTCGAAATTTGATTGGATTTGGAAAAGAAATTGATTGAAATTGATCAAAAAAGAGAAAATTTGATTTTGTACAAAATCAAATATGTTTTGCATTGATTGATGATGATTTCTTCCTCAAATCAGCTCCAATTCCATCTACTATATATATACAATACATATCACATGAATGAGAACGAAAAAAATTGACATGAGGAACCCTAACCTAATTCAAAAAAATCAAGCTTCACAAGCTACTAGCGACCTGGTTTCAGCTCGATTCAATTGATTCCAAGCATCCAAACACGTTCCTTGACATCCCTGAATCGATCCAGACCTTTACTTTGTCCAAAAGCATCAAGAATCACGAAATCCGAATTTGGTTTGTTCATGTTTTTTCCAAAATCGAATTCTATTATTCATGCATTTTAACATGTTTTGTTATTGTTTTGTGATTAGAGCGAAGATTGCAAGCTTTCGGACAATTTGATTGAGGATTTCCATGGCTTAGAACAAAATCACCATAGCTAGGGTTTTCGGCCTCGATTTAGGAGAAGCTTCAAAACGGATAAATTGAACCTAAGACCACCACCGTGTGTTTAGAATCCAATTTGCAATCGATTCATATACTCACAACTAATTTATATTATATGTGATTTTGAGAATTGCAGGGGACTATAAGCGCGTCGCCGAGGCCAACGCTATATTTTCAAATATTCAAAACGAAGAAGACGAGAAAGCTTGGATTTGATTTGGTCGGGGAGGTGCCACTTTGTTTGTAAACCACTGGCCTCGTTTCCATGACACGCGTGCACTCTGATTGATTGGTGGCGTGGGTACGTGTGAAGCGAGTCTGAGTTCGATTCCCAGCCATGGCATTTGGTTTTCATATGTTTGCATTTTTTTTCATATTTTCATATTTTATTTAATATTTTTCATTTTTTTATTTTCTTTCATAATTTTTATGTTAAAAAATACCAAAAACTATTTTTCTTTTGCATTATTTTAAATGTTTATTTAATTTATAAAATTAAAAATATTATTTTTGCATGCATATTTAATTTAGTTGTTAATTTATCATTTAAATCACTTTTAATTATTAAATTAACTCCAAAAATCTAAAATTATTTTAGCATATTAATATTATTTCAACGATGAAATATTGTTCTCATTTAAAATTATTATTTTTATAACATTTATCTCTTATTCGATTTCCTATTTCCGATTTCTCATCTTTTCACAGGTTATCCGTTTCTGGACGGTTTCTTTTTATCGTTTTCTTTATTCCAATTATGTAATTGCTTATGGTATGTAATAGTTAATTAGGGCTTTTATTTTCCGCATTTAAATTATGTCTGCCCCAAAGCCATGTAATAACGTAGGATTTATCTTCCGCACTTTATATTCCCGCATTTA